>JAJIBD010023889.1:0-108511 GCA_021461705.1 Cryptotis parvus
CAAAAAAGAGAGAGCCCAGAGAGAGAGAGAGAGAGAGAGAGAGAGAGAGAGAGAGAGAGGAAGCAGGCTGGTTTATACCCTCAGTAACTCAGACCTCCCACTATTATGGTGGGAAAGGGTGAAGGGTCAAATGCCCTTAGGTACTTCTCCCAGCACCTCACCTAGGCCCCCATTATATGCCACAATGTTTCGAGCCAAGATCTGCCTGGCCTTTAGGGTAGAGAAGGGGTTTCTGAGATGGCATGTCTCTGGTACCAAAGACTAATACTAATGCCAGTTAAATATTTCTTCAAGCTTCACAAAGTCTTCATTCACTCACGAAGTTTTGTATTTTAGTTGCCTTTTGAGTTATTTAAGGGGAGCCTGTTTTGCTTGTTTAAGAAGCCAAAAGAGCATTTCCTGGTCTAATTACTTAGAGATCCAACGTATTGGGTGGCAAATGATTTCAGGGAAGATCTCAGTTAGTCTCCAACGACAGGTGTTAAGGAGAGCAATGATTGCCACCAGTGCTAGTATTAGAAGTCATATGTGGTCAGATAAACTAATGCATTTAGACTACTCTATCTATGAAGCGACCGCAGGAGGAAAATTCAGAGCAGACATGCAGAGGCTCTTAGAGGAGTCCTGCAACAGGGGTATCAATATATCAGTTGCAAAACAGCACCTCACAAACTAGGGACAACTAGACCGGAAATCAGACCCCACTCTACAGCCTGCCTCCGCACACATCCCACCACCCCCACCATCACTTCACTTGGCACTTGTCTTTCCATTGTTCATCGAGATTTGTTCGAGCAGGCACCAGTAACGTCTCCATTCATTGGGAATGAGGTCCATTATTGTTACTGTTTTCAGCATATCTACTATATCACAGGTAGTTTTCTGGGTTGTGCTCTAAAATATATTACCAGAATATACCAATCCCACCATACACAATATTGTTATGCTGAACATTTAATTAGAGTTGTCAAACAGAGCTGTTAGAGAGAGGCAACTGAGGCAAGCTATCCATACTGAATGTATTCCCTTTCTCCTTCTTCCTCAAAGTTCTCTGGGCGATCTAAACCAGTGTTGACTTTCTCCACTTTAAAAAATAAAGTTGACAACTGTTCAAATGCGAGGGAGAGCCCCCCAATGCCCAAGTAAGCAAACTTCGTACAAGTTAACCCACAGACTTGTTCCAGGGCCTACATAGAGAAAATCAGAATCAGCTGACTGTCCCTCAAAGAAGATGATCTGAGAGCATAAATGACATCATTCCACACACTGATGTGAAGGCTGCTCAAAGCCTTATGAGGCTCAAGCGTAGCAGGAGTTCTTGTAGCTCAAGGCGAGACCCACCCAGACACCACAAAATGATGTCAGCAATCAGGGAAACATCAGTAGCTAGGCAAGGACCTGCTTTGAGGTTGAAGAGATAGCAAGAAAGTATAGCACTTGGGTTCCTTGCACACAGCTGACCAGAGTTGGATGCCGGAATCCCATATAGTCCTCCTATAATTGCCAAGAAAGATCCTAGGAGGAGCTGAGTAACCCTGAGCATCCCATAGGTGTGGCCCTAAAACAAAGCAAACAAAAGGACCCTGCACTCTTGCAGTTACAAGCAGCCAAGGACAAGCAGCACACATGGAACTGGGCCATGTCCCTATGACAGAAAGGAGGAGAACACAGCTACGAAGAAACAGTGATTTTGGCTGGAGCATCACCAAAAGGCTACTTAGGAGACAAGCAGTTGTTTGCAGGTTTATGAATCTGAGCAATAACTAGCAATGCGAGGTAAGAAGTGGCCTCATTTCAGCACCTGATTAAAGGTCTAGACCAGTGCTAAGATCCTGTCTAGCCTGTTGGGAGCGCACCGCCACGACGTTTCTGGGACTCCTGAATCCACAGCCACAGGGAAGGAACATTACTTTTCCAGACTTTTTCCTCTCTCCTTCTCTCTCGCCAAACTCCTAAATGACACAAAGTCCTTGGCCTCTAAATCCAGACTCTGCCTTCAGGAGTGGTGCTGAGTGCTGCCTGTCGATATCCACCTGGAAGACTGGGGAGTTATCTCAATGTGACTAGAGGGACTAATAAAGTGCCAGCACCAGTGGAATGTTTGCCGTATGGCAAAGCATTCTGCGGTCTATGACACTCATTCATTCAACCAACAAGTTATTTACTGAATCCCCTGCTGTGGAAGAACAGTTTAGGTTTCAGGCACAGTGGAACAAACAAACTTGGTTCTATTAAGAATCTGAATTCCCTGCAAAAAGGAGAAGTGAGAAGCAAAATTGAGAATGTGTTGTATTTAGGGACTGAGAATAAGAACATGGGGAGACATGTCCATGGGTGACCGTGGAAGTGTTCTCCCCCCGAAAAGACCACCAGGACACTGGGGTTCAGAAACATGTTCGATTTTGTTGTAAACCGTATGGAGTCAACAAAATGAGAGAAATCTCTATGATTGAGTAGCCCAGTGATTTCCATCTAGAAGAAGAATGAAGTGAGGAAGTCACTCTATGGTCAGAAGTGAAGGTTTGTGCTTGTGTTTTTGGGTTTGAGATAAATTCTGAATCTTGTCTGTCCTGCACCTGACTGCCCAGGGTCTTATGTCGATTCAATAGAGGTCTGAGCTGGCAGTTTCTAACACAAAGCCAGCCTTCTGCAGACCACCTCAGAATGAGCTTTTCCCCAAAGTGCTTTGATCTCACTCAATCCTTTCCAGACAGATACCTATTCACTTCGTCTTTTTCTCTCAACCATAAATGAGGTGCAAGATCCTGAATAGGGAAGACAACCACATCAGAGTTAAAAGAACATGGATTATTCTAGCTCAGAAACCTGACTCCAGCCTCTCACATGTTAAGCACAACCCAGGCTGAGCATTAGGAACTCCTAGAGACACCATCCTCCCATCCCAAGGCCAGATTGATATCCCAGCACAATGCAGGGAATAGCCAGAGGCTGGAAGCAGGTGCTCACCAACACTTCCACCACCTGAAACCAGAAGAAAACTCGAGTAACTAAATCCACTCCTGGTCTATTTGAGCGGAAAGTGTTTTTCTCCCAGCAAAAACATTATCCAGTGGCTTTAAAGCAGATTTCCTCCCCAACTGAACCAAATCCCATCTCATCTTACAAGATGCAGAGTTTTAAGGGTGGGGAACTGAAGGCTATCATGAGTGAGACCCCCTGGAGCCGTCCCACTTTCAGGCAACTTCCCGCAGTAGGTTTGGGCTTACTGTTAGAGATCCTCTAGCTTGAGATCCCGTGCATGCCTCTGTCGTGCATGTAGACCAACGCCTGGGTACAAGTTCTGAAGTATGAGGGCGTTTCGCCGCTTTCTGTGAAACTTTGATCGTTTCGATGGATGGTCTAAGAGGTCCGCCTCTGCACGTACTCCATGATCATATGATTTGCTCGGTTCAGACACTTTAAATGAAGCCACTATGTTGGGAATGAGAGTCTGGATGATCGATCCGTCCAATGATCCCTGCCCCTGAGCTTGGATCATCAACATCTTCATGAAGAACAGGTCCACGTTGGGTCTCGCGGTGCCGGTAATCCCTTCACCACGGCAAAGCTGTTATCGTCGATGACCTTGCCCATGTCATAATGCTTCTCCACATTGGCCGCGAGGATGCCTATGGGCCCCGGCTTCCGCTGGGCCGCCTCGGCCTTAAGGTCCTCCGGCCTGGCTTTGGGCCCTTCTCAGTCTTCATGGGCTGCTCGTCCCTGGGCACCGCCTTCCTCCCTTCCGGAGACCCCCGACCTCTTCTCTTTCTCGGCCTCCTGCCCTCCTCCCGAGCCATGAGCTCTCAGCTTCGTCTGTCCGTTCCAGGCAGCCAGGCGCCGGCCCCTGCCAGTGCTCCAGGGCTCCTTCCTGCCCTCCCTCCACCCTCCCTCTCCCCGATGCCGGCCGTGCATCCCCAGATCCTTCTTAGCTTTGGTGGCTGTTTGGGCAGCTCCCTTCCGACCCTCCAGCTCTCGGTCTTCTTTCTTCACTGGCGCCTGTTGGCGCCTCCTCGGTCCCGCAGTAAGGTTCCAAAGGCTCCCTGGGCCATCTTCCCTTCCACCCCCTTCCTCCCCCACCAGGAGGGCTGCCGCTCCGTGGCCCCTCCCCCAGCTCCCTGATCCTCACCAGTTTCTCTCACCCTCGTAGCTGTGATGTTTGCCCAGGTCCAGCTCACTGGTGCCCAGAGACAGCCGCCCTCCGCTGCAGCCCCCCGCTGCACCCTCGCTTCCCTCTTACACTTCTCACACCGGATGATCTCCCCAGGTCTCCCACTCAGGCTCCAGGTGCTCTCTCCCGCTGGCGTGCCTCTCCTCCAGCGTGCTCGGGCGGTTGCCTCCAGGCCTGGCCCCATTTGCCCCCTCACCCACTTCTTTCTGGCCCTTGCCCTATCCTCGAGGCTACCCGAGGGGCTCGGTCCTCATCTGATGGCTGCTAGGCCCCGCAGCCTGGTCGCTGCTCTGAGGGTCTCAGGCGCCCCCACAGTGGTGGCCCCACTTCAGAGCCCGGCTTAGAGACGGGGCTTCTCAGCCTGGGAGACGCACACGGTCCAGCGGACTCCATGCTAGGCGCTGGTTACCTTTGCTGGGGCACACGGCTTCCGTAGCCAGCTATGCTCTTCAGCGCCAGCGGTCTTGCCCATAGCGATGAACGCATCCCCTTCCCTGAAGAAGTCAGAAACGCCTCCTGGATCTCCCGCCTTGAGGTCAAAGAGCTTCTCACACGGTCATTCTTCCATCGAGGGAAGCCCAGGGCCTCGGAGATGTCTGCGAGGAGCTGCTCAAGGTCTGCACCGAGCCTGTTGAGCAGCAAAGTGATCTCCCGGAGGAAGTGCGGCCCCAGCTTCACCACGGTCACCACCCGGGCTTCAGCCGGCTGCTGTCAGGGGTGGACGGGTGAAGGCTGCTGGGGGCTGAACATCAGCATTAGATCGGTGCCTCGAGGGCCCAGGAATGGTTTCTCTAGAGTCCCACGGCCAGCAGGCAGCCATGAGCCCCAGCTTCCGCCTAGATCCTGGAGCTTAAATATTTGAGAGAATGGTCGCACAGGTCCGGGTCCTAAGCAACAGGAAGTTACAGCAGAGTGTTAGACCAAACCATGGCCTCAGAGAGACCTCCTGGCCTTCATCATCATCAGACATGACCAAAGATGACTGTTCTTCGACAGTTTTCTATAAAAGCGATCTCTGGATATTCCGAGCCCAGAGTAACCTTCACCCCTAGATTCAATCATCTAACTGGGCCCTCTGTGAGAGAACAGAGAGCAAAACAGTTCACACTGAGTCTAGGTGGCTCCTCCCTCAGCTTCCTGGCCTCTACTCCAAGATGCCATGCCTTAGGAGTCCTCTCTCTGTAAAAACCTGGTCCCTCTAGAACACAATCCCAGCTATCTTATATCTACCGACTCAAAGACTGCAACTGAGATCTTTGAAAAGTCATAATCCAAGACTTGCTGCCCAGAAAAAATTTTTATTGACATATAGAACATTCTGAAACATTCAAGAACCCAAACCATTTTACTTCTTTGCTAAGCTGTCTTAGTTCAATTTCCAACTATTTAGGGTGAGGCAACACGTGAGGGTTATGGTCAGAGAACTGAACTGGAGTTCTCCCTAAGGGCTCTATTTGTGTAAATCAGGCTAAATTGCTTCTTGTGTTTCATTTGCGTGGTGGTCATGATACACCTTCCAGGGTTCCTGTGAAGCATAATGAGAAAATAATTACAATTCACTCCAGTAGAGTGAATTCGCAACACACCCTGACAGCACAATCATAAGGGCAGAGTAATTACCAGTTATTCACTCTGTCTTAAGATCTCAGAATCTCTTTGTAATATAATTTCATTCAGCTATAATGTATGCTATTGATAAAGTAGAATGCCACTGGGCAGAGCCTGACGTCAAAAGGCCCTTCACAGACCTACATTGGCTATTTTTTTGTTCTTATGAAACTGCTCTTGCAGGGGGAAATTGAAGATAGCAGAGTTCAGGAACAGAAATGTTCTCTCTTGCCAAAAAAGGGAAAGAAAGAAAAGAGGCTCCAGTAATGAAGTGTTCAGAGCTTCTTAATAATGGGGGAGCATGCACTTTCACTGCACTACCTGGATAAACTGCACAAGTGAGGAGAAAGAGATAGCTGCACCCAGCCAGGGACAAGGGAGACAGCGCAATACTCGGAGCATGTGCTCTGCCTGCATCAGGACCCAAATCCGAACCCAGTCACGGATCTCTCCCTCTCCAAACACCAGGAGTGGTCCTGGTGATCCCCAGGTAACTTCTAGGGTCCTAGTGGCTCTAGCACTGCTGGCCCCAAGTAGGATCCCATTATTGGGTCTGAACATTGAACTCCCTGGCCTGGTGCTGAGGATTGTGGGGAGTGGTCAGGACCCTCTGAACATTTCTTGGGATACCCCACCCTCCCCCACACACACACTCACACAGACACACAGACACAGACACCCGACACACACACACACGCACCACACACACGCACGCATCATTCAGTTTCTTTTTTGCAATCAGAAAAGTGCATATGAAATAACAGGATATCGGGTTGGCTAACATTAGTTACCCTCACAGGATCCACATTTCCGCCCCCCACGGAACCATGACATGCTTCCTTTGAAAGGTTTCTGGGAGGCCCAATGGATTGAGCTGTGGGCGCAGCATGGTAACAGATAGAACCATGACCCCAGTAAGAGACAGGGCAGTGGAGGAAAGCACCTGCCTTGCACATAGCCAACCTGAGTTCAATTCTTGCTACCACATATAGTGCTCTGAACCCTGCCAAGAGTGGCCCCTGAGCACAGAGTAGACAGGAGTAAGCCCTGAGCGCACTGCCAGGTGTGGACAAAATGCAAACATAAAATTTCAATGCAGCTCATAGCCAAGAATAGTTTGCTATCTGCCCCTTTATTTCATTTTATTTTATTTTACTTATTTATTTTTTGCTTTTTTGGGTCATCACCCGATGACGCTCAGGGGTTAGTCCTGGTTCTGCACTCAGGAATTACTCCTGGCAGTGCTCGGGGAACCATATGGGATGCCGGGAATAGACCCGGGTCGGCACAGGCCGGCTGTGCCGAAAAGGCAAGCGCCTACCGGCTGGGCTATCACTCCGGCCCCACTATCTGCCCTTTAAAAGACATTTGCTCAACTTTAATTCTCAATCAGAACTGTATGCAGAGGCTATCCACGGCAACATGAAAAACAATCAAAGGAAGGGGCTAGAGGGAGGATGTGGCACAAAGTCTTTGTCTAGCCAGTTCAATCCACAGGTCACCTACGGCACCACCACGAAGAAGCGTGCGCCCCCTAGTGAGCACCGCAAAGAATGAACAATGGGTGGAGCATCCGAGCATAATCCCCCCTAACGCCAGCCCTGCCGCCACAAACACTGCAACCACAAAATGTACAGCACAACGAGAAGGGAAGTGGGACACCCCCACCTTGAGCACTGCAACCAGAGGGGTAACCTCAGCGACTCCCACATTCACCTGCAAACCCTAACGCCAAGTTTGCAGGTGAGCCCACCATCACCAAATAATGCTAGGCAGAAGGGGGAACAGTGGCACGACCCAGGCTCCTCTTTTAGAATATAACTAGAGAAGTCAAAAATAGCCGTCTCTTGCACATGGGGAGGGGTCAGCAGGGCAATGTGGCGACGTATACACAGACATCCTGCTCTTCAATGACGCCAATCTGTTTCCGAAATGATTCTCCCTGGACGCAGGTGTCAGATGAGAAGGCAAGAGAGGCCGCCCGCTCCGCCCACACATTGCAGGAGCCTCTACCAGCGCGTTCATTGCTCAGCTCCTTCTTTACAGGCACGGCCACTCCTTTCCTTCCGCCCTGCAGCTGGACCCAGCATCTGAGTGGTGAGAGGCCCATGGCCACAGCTGCACTTTCTGTTTGTGTTCCCATGCAAAACTGAGGGAGAAAGAGCCCAGGAAGGTGACTTTCAAACAAACGGGTGGGCAATGGCAACCGGCTTTCCCTCTCCTTCTGGGACTTTCTCTCAAGGAGGACCCCCAAGACAGCTGGCCAGGCTAGCCAAGAGGAGTCAGTGACGCCCAAAAGCCAGGTAGGCGCAGAGAAGGGACTCCAAACCAGTAGGTCAGGTTGAAGGCAGGCAGGAGGTCAGGCTGAAGGCAGGCAGGATGCAGACAGGAAGGGATCAGAGGTCAAGAAGAAGGGGTCAGAGGTCAGAGAAGAGAGCAGGGGTCAGAGGTCGTAGAGAAGTCTGACCTAGTCAGGGGAATTTAAAGGCGCCAGAGGCCCACGTAGCTGTGGCAGGAGGCTGGGAGAGGAGCAGTACAACCATAGCCGGGACTGGGCTCAGATGAGCTTTTTAGCTGGAAGAGCTGGGCGCAACCAGGACTGAGAGATGGGTGAAGTATGAAGTGGACAGTATGACCCATAGGTGACAGCTATGGTCTGGAGCAGAGGAAGCCACTGTCATGTAGGGACAACAACGGGCAGTTGCCAGAAGCCAGAGCTGCCAGGCTACCTAGCTCCCTAGCTACCTCTACCACGGAGAAACCGCCCAAGGGTGCGGAATCCTGAATCCTGACCAAAGGCTTTTTTTTTCAAAGTTAAAAAAAAAGCTGCTAGACTGAATGGCTGGTTGGTCGGAACACAGGAGAAGGTTGGTTGGAAAACAGGAGAAGGTTAGGGAGTACAGAATGCCCTCGAAGTGATGGGCTCTGCCCTCCAGGATTCACCTGAGAGAAAAGCGCAGTACAGCCACCAAACTCTGAAGCGCACAGCGCTCTCATCTGAGCCCCATCCACTGCTAAGAAAAGCCCCGAGGCCAGCCCACACCACTCCAGTAAGGCTGAAAAAGTTCTGTGCATGAAGCCCAGTGAACTCATCAATAGTACCATGGCAGCTACTGAAACCAAGAGAACTTCCCTGGTTCACCTACCATTTAGATTAAGAAGCCCACTCTGCCCTAATCTCATTACAAGTGAATGAAGGCCTAATACTTCATTCTGTTGATTTTTGACAGAAATTCAACACTCTGATGCCCAGTCCTCAGACACTAAGCCAGCAGATCCCAAAATGAACACATCTCTCGACAGCTCTACTTTTCTTCCTCTTGGACTCTGTCAACCTTGGATGCTTGCACACAGTCCAAAGAGAGACACAGCCCCGAAGAGGTAAAGCCATTTCACCCAGCACCAACACAGGACAAGCACGTTTTTAGTGAGTTGTTGCCTTGATCATGGAAGTCACACCCTATTACCATGCTCTGAGGCCTGAATCCAAACTCCAGTTGGATCCTTAAGGTCTCCATAATCCAGAGGTCCCGCCACATCCCAAGTCGCCCATCCAACCCTCCTCCCACCAAACCTTTCCTTACCTCATGAGGTAACTGTGTAACCCCTTCCCTCTGAAGCCCACACTAAACATGATCTTGATGCACAACCACCTGAGTCCATCCCAGCACCTAGTTACGGTATACCACCTGAGCAGCCCCAGAACAACATCACTATCATGTCATTTCATAGGTGTAGATATTTCTCTTAGCTAAATGAAGGACTACAAAGTCCCTACCTAGAGAGAGCATGAGACTAGCAAAAGCAAAATTATGTAAAACGCATCTATGAAGTCTGAGCGTTCCAGCTCTTGTTGTAAACAATTGGGATGATACTGGCTTAGCACTCACAGACATCACACAACAGATCTCCTAAATAGATGAAGTCACTGAGGTGAAAGAAAACGTGATCACAGACATCCATTTGCTATAAGGAAATCTGTCAAAGCAGCACGTGTAAAGGAGGATTATCCCTATTCCACCCCTCGAGTCATCAAGCATTTTTTAACGTATATTCAAGAGAATTCTGTGTACCTCATGTTGCACCTATGGCCACTACAAATAACTGATTTTTAAGTTATACTTGCACTTTCTCTTTTAAGCTTCACATAATAGTTGCACCCACTATTTGCAAATAAAACAAAGTTAAAGTTGTACAAAATGTGTGAGAGCAAACCAGACCGATAGCAGAGAGGTGAGGGCACTTCTGGTCTACCTGATTCAATCCCGGCACCACATATAGTCCACTAAGACTAGCTAGAGTGACCCCTGAACATAGAGCTCAGGAATAAGTCCTGAGTACCACCAGGTGTAAATACACACACAGAAAACATCAAGAATCATGTGATAAAACAGGTGGGAGGCGCGGAAACAATACATTCCATACTGTGAAGGCACATTTTAGAATTCCATGACGGGAACACTGGATGTCAGATCAAAAGGCTTAATTAATTGTTAATACTGTTATTTTATTTTCCCTTCCTTTTTTTTTTCTGTGATGACTCATGTAGGAGGATGGGGGTGGTCGGACACTTTGGTTCAGGAGCTCCACAGAGGTCATCCACTTAGCTACTGAGTCACACACGCTTCCACCTCATCCAGGGGTGCTTGAAATGGCACCTCTTGTACATCCCCAACCAGGATTCCCTACATTCCACATGTGGGGAGATACAGGAGATGGAATTCAGGCAGGGCTCAGGCCTGCAGGCCCCTATGACGATCTCATTTAAACCCTAGCTCTGGTCCACTCTTATTAGCTTTGAGCTGGGAATGTGCCTGACCTCTCTGAATCTTGGTTTCTGCAGTTCCCGGAGAAGGGCCCTACACACGGTGGGCACCTCACAGCATTTCTCTCTGAAAAAGAAAAACAGGTATAGTAACCTTGGCTTCCTCCCAGGCCTCTGCATCGCTTAAGGCAGAAGAGAAAGCAGAGATACCTAATTAGGCTCTGCAGGGTGAATTGGCATTCGAGTAACAGATGAAAGGGAACCCGGCAGGCACGGGATAATAAGAGAAGCACTCTCGTGCAAATGGAAGTACGCGACCTCGGAGATAAACAGACATGCAGCTCTCTGATCCTAGGATGCTCAGGCCACGCCAACAACCTCAGTGACTGCACCCAAACTCTGCTGTTATTGCCTCTAATGGGTTTGCCTCCGAGCGATTGAGCCTGCTGTCTGCCACAATTCAGATGAATTAATATAATCCGATTCCACAATAGTCAGTGTCATATTTTACTAGTCTAAAAAGCCTTCCAAAAATGCTGGATAACCTCCTCCTATCTCATCGCTAGCAGAATTTAATTAGGCAACTGACTGTCAAATCTAGGATTAAAAAGAAAAATAAATTGCTAAAATTAATATTTTCCTTACCTCTTTAAATCAAAGCACAGAGACCATACCTTTATCTTTTCTGTTTTTAATTTTTAAATCAGAGCCCACATGTCTAATAATAACACTAAGAAAATCTGCCTGATACCAGCATCGATTTTGGAATTATCTCCACAGCTCCTAGAAAGCTATAATAACATACTAGAAAAGGCTATGGAGGAATAAAATCCAAACAGCAAGAGGACATAGTTAATATATAATCATGCCTTGTGCATTAACAAATGATCAGTATAAAAGAAATGGAAACTGGTGTTTTAAAACATCTTGTAATATGCAATGCAACAACACACCAAAATAAAAATGAATAGAAAAGAAAAAAAATCAGTGCATCTAATGGCCTCAGATCTCCTCTTTCAAGCAGGAAAGCATCCCTTGCACTATTTCAGCAGCATCTCAGTTCTTGGTGGTTTTGCCAGATTGATCATTTGTCAGTCTCAGTGGGCTGCAGAAAGCCCACTTTTGCTGCTTGGGGAGCTGGAGAAACTCCCTAGAATCCTTTCCCATGTCTCTGAGTAATCCTTTGTGCTGGGGTTTTCCAGGAGCTGTTTGGGAACAAATGCATTTTGCCCGTATGCAGCTAGTAGGCAGGAGAAACATTTTTCGAGCTTACATTTATTTGACTACGCAAACATCCCAAGGAGGGTTTCTAAACGAATCCAAAAATTAAAAAATTGGAATGCAGCTACTCACTAGGCTTCACAATATAGCCATTTCACAACTCAGAAGCCAGGCCCAGGCCTCGTGTCAAAGCAGGAGAGGCTGAAAAGGGTAAGCTCAAGGAAACTGGCTCCTGTCCTCCTTCAAGCCAGTCTTTAATTAACACTTTTACCTAATCTCCGCTGCCAACAGGACATCAACCGAGCGAGAGAAAGAGTCATTAAAACACCTTTTCCTGGGATCTGAAATAGTGTGAGGACTGGGGCACCGGCTTTACATGCAGTTGACCCTGGTTCCAAATGCTGGGCACCACACGGTCCACTGAGAACTCCAGGTGTGCCTGGAGGTCAGCAGCACCCTCCTGGGTGGCTGGGGTAGTCCCTAGTACTACAGCACCCAAACAACATGGCATCCTTGGATCCTTGACCTGGAGACCAGCCTGAATGGCTAGGAGTCACCAAGAGGGGCCCCAAACCCCAATAGAAAAGACCTTTATCTCCTTTCATCTCCAAAATGTTCCTGTTCAGGACTTTTTTTTAATTTTTATTATATCACTGTGAGACAGACAATTACAAAGATGTTCATGATTAAGTTCCAGTAATACACTGCTCCAGCACTATCCCTCCACCAGCGCACCTTTCCCAACACCAATGTCCCCAGTTTCCCTGCCCCTGGCCCCCCGCCTGCCTCTACGGCAGCCATTTTTTTCTCTTTCTCTCTTCTTTGCACATTGTCATTTGCAATACTTATACTAAGGAGTTATTGTGAATATTCCTTTACCTACTTCCAATACTCAGTTCTAGTCTAGCATTTCCAACTATTATTGGCAAACCGACCTCCAGGACTCTGGTTTCTTAAAACATCTTGTAATATGCAATGCAACAACACACCTGTGTGTTGCATTAGCCCTAACTCCAATCCTGCTGCCCTGTTCACCCTAATTTCCTGAGTGTCAGCTATGTGCCCACCCTCCTTCCAGCACACCTACCAGGTAGCCATACTTTTCTCCAGATCAGCTGACTTAAATATGAATATCCCAGCCATTTGCAAGTGGCAGTGACTTAGGGTCTTTACTAACCATGGTACTGGAGCATGTAAGATTCCTGTGTAGTACAGGAAGTTCCCACTCATGCTCCAATTCAGTTCTTAATTCGTTAGTCCCTTTGTCCCAATGAGCCCTCCTGTGTTACCTCCTAACCCTATACACTACTTCCATTGCTGACAGGAGCACCTGAAACCTCCTCCCCAGAGAACTTGCATCTTGGCCTCAGTTCAGGATCCCTACAAAGCAAGTCTGCTGCCCAGCTAGGCCCCAGCTCAACCTTGGAAGTACCTGGACAGCCCTAACTAGGCTTCAGGGAGCCCCAACTCCAATCCTGTAAACTCCAAAGTGTCTAGGAAGTAACTGGGAAGTTGCATTTGGCACTTGCCATCTTGCCCCCCAGATTGGACATTGTGAAGGAAGCCTGCCAGTAACGGGGCTGTGCATGTCTTCACTTCATACCTCACAGCTCTAGTCACCTATCCACACAACAACACATAAATAACACCTCCAGGCTCTAAAAGTCACAATGGGAAAGTAACACAGAACCCCACCACACTTACTGTGAGAAAATGGCTGTCCCAAAGACCCAACCAGTAATAACCAGCTATATACCTTTTCTGATAAGGACTTTATAGAGGAAATGTTGAAGATGTTTGAGGAGCACAAAGAAACAAGGGAAACACACAATCAGCAAAAATTAGAAAACAAGGGGCCAGAGCAACAGGACAGCAGGTAGGATTTGCTTTGCACAAGGCTGACCAGGGTTCGATCCGCAGCATCCCACATGGTCTCCCAAGTACCACCAGGAGTAATTCCTTAGTGCAGAGGCAAGAGTAACCCCCTGAGCATCGCCAGGTGTGACCCAAAAAGCAAAAGGAAGGAAGGAAGGGAGGGAGGGAGGGGAGGGAGGGAGGGAGGGAGGGAGGGATAAGAGAGAGAGAGAGAGAGAGAGAGAGAGAGAGAAAGAAAGAAAGAAAGAAAGAAAGAAAGAAAAGAAAGAAAGAAAGAAAGAAAAGAAAGAAAGAAAGAAAGAAAGAAAGAAAGAAAGAAAAGAAAGAAAGAAAGAAAGAAAGAAAGGGAAGGAAGGAAGAAAGAAAGGAAGGAAGAAAGAAAGAACTAAAGACTAAAGACTTTGGTTGTAAAATGAAAAACTCACTAGAAGGCCTCAACCACAAAGTAACAGCAGCTGAGGACAGAATCAGTGAGCTCCAAGATGAGATGCAGAAAAATCTCTGGTAACAGCAGAAGATGGAAAAAATAAATGAATAGTAGACAAGAGAACTGTGAGATTAACTCAGGAGAACTGTGGAGGAACAACATAAGAATTATCAGGGTACCAGAGGGCCAAGAAGATAACCCCAATGAAGAAGCAACAGTAAAAATCTTATCCCTTGCCCCTCAATAACTCTCATCCTCTCTTCCCCAGTCTCCCACTTACCCCGTACCTTGGACATGCTACTCCTCATCACTCATCCCCATCCACATCCTACTGCCCCACCCCTTGATACCTTTCCTTCTATATAAAGGACTTTTATGCTCCATGGAAGCCAGAAAGCATCTTCCTTTCTGCCTGACATCTGAGGATACCCACAACAAAAAAGGAAAGACAGATTACCAAAGAGTGAACTTTTCCCTGCTCTCACTGTCAGTGCCTTTTGGGGAGAATATTCTGATGATACAACTTCCAATGAAGCATGTATCCTGCAAGGCTAAAAACATACACCCTGCTGGGAAAATTGGAGGAGGAGAGGTAAATGCAGGCGATAATACCATCAGTCAGAGGTAGAACCTGAGACCCTGCATATCTCACAATGTCCAAGTGCTCGAACAAAATGCTCCCGGGCATCTGTTCTAGAAAGAGGGTCACCTACAAGCAAGTTCAAAGTGGTCTGCAAAGCAATTCCTTTATGTTGGAACAAACAATGGCTTGATTTCACAAGGAGAATATGTGGTGCACCATCAACACACAGCATCACCAGGATAGCATGGTTAAAAGTCCAGGCACGATTCCTGACAATGGGTTCTCTTGGAATGCATGAAAGTGGAGCCTAGAAATTTATTCTGGGCTCTGCAGCAGAGAGCTAGCTAGAACAGTGGGTAGGGCACTTGCCTTTGCACACAACCAACCCTAATTGGATCCCTACACTCCATATGGTCTCCCAAGCACCGTCTGGAGTAATCCCTGAGCACAGAGGCAGGAATAAGCCCGAGTAGAACCAGAAGTGGCTCCCAAATACCAAAACACACAGCTCTCTCTCTCTCTCTCTCTCTCTCTCTCTCTCTCTCTCTCTCTCTCTCTCTCTCTCACACACACACACACACACAGAGTCATACACCCACCTCTGGTGAGGCTATGGGGCCCAGGGGACATGGTATAACTGAGCACAGAGGACATCCATCCCTTCTTCCCAGCACAGGCCCCAGAGCCCTAGGTAGCTCATAAAAAAAGAAGAGGGCAATGTGGGGCCTTGGGGACATACTGACAGCCAGGGGACAGTGCAGCAGGGGAGAGAGTGACGTAAGGGACTGGAGGAACAGAAGCCACAAGTACTGGGGCACAGTGACATCCTGCCATGGGGATCCTGAGGACACTGGCTCCGGTCCTGGTGCATACGTGGGGCCGCTGGGACTCCAAACTGGGCATTAGTATTAGCCATGGCCCCTCGTCTGCTCCTGCAGCTGGCCAGGCCTTGAAGCTTCCATTCTCGAGAATCACAGCGTTTTCTCACAGGGCTTCCCGCCACGTGAAGCCTCCCTGCTTACCCCTCGATTTCCTCACCCGCCCTTGCCCTCCTTCACCCAAGGTTCAGAACATGATGGGGGAATCCTCTCCGGAGACTGCGCCTGAACTTCCTCGCCCTTTGTGACCTCTGACGCTGTTCTGCTTTGACCCAGTCCTCCTGGGGACACTTGTTGTTCCATCTCAGCCCTGGGTTTACTGTTTCCTGACAACACCCCCCCTCCCCCAACTAAGCCACCATCTCATCCCCTGGGGCGTCGCTGCTTACCTGGTAACATTCCAAAAGGGCCCAGCGCCCAGGCTGGGCTGTTGTTTCCTCTGACCTGAATCTTTAATCCCAACTGTCTGCCGACTCTAGGGGATACACAGTATATCTTGGTTTCAGCCAACTTCAGCTTTTCTTGGCGCTGTTCTGGGAAACTCTTCGCTGTGTTCACTTGGAACAGGGGGACACTGAAGTTCAACCCACCTTGAGAACAGTGTCCAATGGACTTGGTGCTGCTAAGATGTCATTGTTCTTTTCCTGTCTAGAGATGGCAGCCCAGGGGTTCCAAGCACTGTCATGACATGAATATCCCACCCTGGGCAAGAAAGGTGGTCTCTTCCACTCCAGCCTTGAAGTGAGGCTACAGAAATCAGGCTAGACGCCAAACTCCTCCATTTGCTCGTGTCTGAAAGGATGGAGCAGACCCACCTGGTAAAAAGCCCTGTAAGTGGGTTCAGAGAGAGCTAAAACTGGGGCCAGAGGAGCAGTAACATGTATTGGGCATTTGCCATACAGTTGGCAAATCCATATTCAATCCCTGACATCCCATAAGATCCCCAAAGCACTGCCAGGAGTGATCTCTGAGCACAGAGCCAGCATTAAGCCTTGACCATAACCAAGTGAAGTCCAAACACCAAAAAAAAATTTTTTAATGGAAATTTAAAAGAAATTACAGGAGAGAGAAAGATGCAAAGAGTCTGAGATTCAAACTCTTGGATTAAAGATTCAGGTCAGCGTGAGACTGATGCAAAGACATTTGGGGTGTTTGAACCATCTGGCAGAGACCGCCCTAAAGACCGGGATCTCGTGTATTAATGCTAATCTCGGGCAGAAGAGAACCACTTCCCTGCACTGAACAAAGCAAAGGAGGCCCAGAGGTGTGTGTAAGGCAATTCTGAAACAACTCTGGCTACTTGTCTAGCCAATCTCCACGTGTAGCACATAATTAAACAGCAAACTAGTCGGATAATTTAAGAGCAAATGTTTCCCACAAATATATAGTTTTTACTCAAGTTTAAGAGATGACACATTTTAAAAACATGAACTGTTTATGTAAAATAAGGGGATGTTATGAATAATTTTGTGCAATAAATAAGGCAACATAAATAAAATGGCTAGAACCCATGAAAGATTACCCCTGTCCAGGAGGAAAATCTAAGTTGCTCTACAGAGAACTTTATGAGATTTAGGTACCTCAAACTAAGGAAGACTTTTTCATAAATATGTGAGACCTGATCATTCATGTGCTGAAATGAATTTACACTAAAACTGCTCACAAACTCTGTGTTGAAACAGGCATTCTTTGCAAACAGGTCACTGCCATAGATCTCAACTAAGGATGCAAAGGAAGGTTAGCTTGTTTGGATGCAAAACGACATGGTAGAAATCTTTGCGTGTCAGAACCGAGCCCCCCAGTGGCCCAGCACCCCCAACCTTCAGAAACAAACACAGACCAGAAGAGGGAAGGCGAGGAACCCAAGGCCACATAGCTAATTAGTTAAAAAGAAATCCTGCCATCAAGCTGAGCTCACAGGATGTGCCAGAAGAAACAGCAGGACTCGGGCGAGGGCACCTAAGCAGAGAGGACTCCGGAGTTCAGGCTGCCTGACTGTTTAGCTAATCAGCATCCCAACTGGGCAAAGTATAGTCACACAGTGTTCCTTCAACGGGCAATAAACAAGCAAGTTTTCCTCCCCATATCCTCAGGGACCAGATAATCGGAAAAAAAATCATGTACCCGAAGTGTATTAAGATTCCAAACAAAGAAGAGTGGTCTTGGGGGAAGTAGAAGGCGTCAACTTCCCTTCCTTCAGGGAATTCAGACTGGATCTGGTTTTTCCTCTAACTGAAAAAGCAGGGCTGCTGTGGTACCAAGCCCTTGCCTGGAGGAGGGATCCTGCTGGCACAAATGCCCCATCCTGGATGCCAGAGACAAGAGGGGCTACTACTCTGCTGGCCGTGCCTGATGGTCCTCAATGCCCCGTGCATGACCACAGCAGTCCACCCTGCCAGAGAGGCTGTGACAACAAAAGCATGGTCACCTGCATGCAGCAGGAGCTAAGCACACAGGGCTATGGCCAAGTCAGACTGACCACAGTGGCACCAAGGCAAACCTTTCCTCTGTTTAAAAGCCCAACGTTCATGTGTCCCTCCAACAGCCCCACCACTGCATCTAGCCCCTCTTGAGAACATCGTGCTGAAATGCTTGTTAACCAAGACTTCTGTCCTCAGAGCCTCAAGAGGGGAGTTCCATAGGCTGGGGCTTCTCTTGGTGCTGAAGCTGAGCTGGCGGCGCCCGAGGAAGGGCACTGCTCCCCTGACTGCTGGTTTTTGGGGGAGTGGCAGAGGAGAACCCCTCAAGCGTCACTGCATCATCCCTCAGGATGGAGTCAAGCCTGTGACCACCTCTGAGAGGGTGCCCATGCGGCTACTACTGAGGTACTGGCATCTGAGGGTGCTCCTTGGACTTCTGGTGGCATTTCTGTTCTGCAAGACTGTGTCCACCTCCCAAAGCCTGGCTGGGCCCAGGTCCCACCTCATTAGTGCCCAGGGATGCCATGTCTGCTTCCATTATACCGAGGAGGGATCAAGTCCCGGGGTTGGTGTCCCAACCCCCCACTCCACCTCAATGTGGAGTTCTCAGATTTTCTGGTTTGGGGTTTTTGGTCCAAACCTGGTGGCGCTCAGGGGTTACTCCTGGCTCTGCGCTCAGGAATCACTCCCTGGAGGTGCTCAGAGGACCATACAGGATGCTGAGAATCAAACCTAGGTCGACCACGCACAAGGCAAGTGCCTTACCAGCTGATACCCTAACCTCCCTCCAACCAAGCCCCCTCATTGTGGGTATTCTGCTAGCTTCCTGCCTCTCTCCTACAGGGACGCAGGACAAGAGTGTCCTTGGACGGAGGGATTAGGAATCCTAGGTCCAAAAACAACCTTCTTCATTTGTTTAAAAAGAAAAAAAAATGCTCTCACCTGCTGTTGATCCCCAAAAGTTATATAACAGATAGGGCAGACATGTGCCCAGTAAATGGATCCTAATTGGCAAGATTCCGAACACACAGACTTAATGCCAGGCACAAGGCAGGTGGTGCATGAAAGAACTCAGAAAGCCTTTAGTCTGGCGGAGGGAAACAGCAGTCAGGAGAGCCTGCAGTCACCAGAATGTACTGGGTGATCAAAGCATGGCTGTGCACAGGTCTGCTGTTGTCTCCTGCCCCTAGCAATCTAGAGCTATTCAGCCATCACAGTTCATGGGCCCGATGCAACCTCGCCTCCCATGAATACGGGCTACTAAAGGGAACTACTCACTTCTCCCAAGAACTACCCTCTGACTGGAGTCTCTGCACCACATCAGCCCCCCAGCTCTGTCCACCAGCTGGCTAAGGGCAGCCAGGATGCCGAGCTGCCAGCCCGAGCAGGGAGGCTCCTTCCTGAGGCATAAGCACCCCGCCACCCTGTGGGGCAATGAGTGCTCCAACCCACCACCTACTCCTTCCCTGCACCCCTCCCTGGGTTCAGGATGAAGCTCGTCTCCAGCTGAAACCACATCCTTGCTTTGGATGCATCCAATTCGTTCTGTTCTCCTTATTCCCTTCCAAGGACAGCACTCTCCCCACCCCCAAAACTCCTATGCACAAGAATGGCTACTCTGACAGAGAATAGTGGTCACTCAGGATGAGGACTGGGTGCTGAAAGGTGGCAAACTGGTATGTATGCATGGTACCCTCTTAGTGATAGTACTGTAAACCACAGTGCCTAAGAAGAAAAAGAAAAACAGTCCTGCCAGAGAGGCAGGCTCGGGCAGAAGGGAACTGGGGACCCTGTTGGAGGGAAGTGGACACTGGTGAAGGGACTGATGTCTGAATATTGTATCCTGAACCTCAATCATGAATAACCATAACTTCATAATTCACGGTGTTTTAAAGAAGTGTTTTAAATGACTACTCCAGTTCTGCATCTAGGGAGCCTGGGATCAAATCATTGTCCCCCAAATTAGGGAAGTTGTTCCAAGTCTTTAAATAAGAATGAGTACTAGCCATACGGTGACTTTTTACCAACAGGCGTCCCAACCACAGAGCTAGGATGTGCGCAGAGAACAATGAGGTGCTGAGGATGGAACTTGGGGTCTTTTACTCTGGGCATGTGCTGTGTGCCACCTGAGCTATCTCCTGACCTTTGAGTTCTTTGTTTTGTTTCAGGGCTACACCCAGCGATGCTCAGGGGGTGACTCCTGGCTCTGCACTCAGGAATGACTCCTGGTAGTGCTTGGGGAACCATTTGGGATGCTGAGGGTCGAACTGGGCCAGATGCATCAAAGAAAAAGCACCTACCTGCTATACTATCGCTCCAGCCCCTTGAGTTGTTTTATCTTGATAGGTTATATAGAGACAATTCCATCTCTCATGAGTCATTCCAGAACAAAAGTCCACTCAGTGATGCTTGGAGTGTGTTCAAAAGTACTTCCCTCACGCCACTCATTCTACCTTTGATTAGGCCAACGAGTGATCTGACATTGTCTCCAAAAGGCTTTTCTCGAACTCTCAAACCTTCTCACTCACCATCTCTGCTTCTTCCTTTCCTTTAGTACCAACCAAAATTCAGTATTTATCTAATGCTTTGCCCTCGGTCTCCCCAGTTCTGCAGGTCTGCATGACCTGATACCATCACCTTGACCTTATATGTGGTTTTTTCCCCATATATTCGCATGGGAAAGTTTAAATGACCATGACTATCATGTTCGGCACACAGGAGACACTCAATTAACATCTGTAAGTGAATCAAAGAACTCAGGTGATCAGTGATTTCCCAGAATCTGACTGTGTGCTGACTGCTTTTAACACTGAAAATGGGTATTCTCATGGGTTTGGGGGTGGGGGGACCACTCTAAGAGCCTTTAAGAAAAAGTTCCATAAGAAGCTATCAAAAGCTGTGACTACTGCCGGTTGAATTTTCAGTGGCTGCTAGTTCATGGTAGGTTTAAACAACATAATGCCAACCCCCAGATGGAGACGGCTAGCTATCCAGAAACTCTTGAGTTTTTGACAGTCATTCAAAGGCAGCATGGAAAATTTAAAAAAAAGAAACAAACAATAGAAAGCCCTCTCCTTCCCTTTGAGATGAACAGATATTTAAAACCTTACTCTATCCTCATAACAGAATAAAAATCCATCACGTATAGTCTTGGATTTCTTGTTTGTTTGTTTGTTTGTTTGTTTGTTTGTTTGTGGGCAAGGGGCAGTGTCACCTAAGTGGTGTTCAAAGGATCCAGGAACCCCCTCCAAGAGATTCTTGGTCAACGCAAAGGTCCAAAGATGTGACACTTCTTGGCCCCCACCACTGTCAGGGATTACCCAGGTCCTTACAGCAGTGCTCAGCTTACACCTGCTGATAACTGGGGGCTTCTGGAGCTGCACCCAAAGGTGCTTGAGGGAACCATCAAACCTACTGGGCTTGATCCCCTGTACTTCAATCCCATGCCAAGCACTATGCATACACCCTTTCTATGTGTCATGGGTCATTTTTCACAGCGATCAAGGGTCCATTCAGTGTCAGGCATTGAACCCTGGTTGGCCTCATGCGAGGCAAGTGCCTTACCACTCCACTGTACTATGTTTCAGCACATCCCACCCAGTCTGGTTTTTTCGTAGTTGACATCCACACACAAGCCTAGTAGAGGGATGGAGAGAGTTGGCATCACATGGCCCCCAAGTACTGCCAGGAGCACCTCCTAAACACTAAGCCAGCTCCTGAGTACCACCAACTGTGGCCCAAGAAGATTTTTTTAAAAGATTAATAGAAGCCTTCACATGCATTAATGCCAGCTGGACATGCTGGGACGAGAGAGACACTGATCTGGGTGGGGAGAGAGCTCAGGGACAGAGTACAGGACTGCAGCAAGTATGACCCTGCATTCCGTCCCCAACACCCCTAAACACTGAACTATAAGATGGTACCAATGAGTTGAGTATTGCCAGGTAAGTGCCTGGTATTTTATTTCAATTTACTGTTTTATGATAGGGGTAGAGGGCACACACAACAGTGCTCAGGGCTTACTCCTGGCTCTGCACTCAGGGGTCATTTCTGGTGGTGCCTGGGGGTCATATGTGGTACCAAGGATCAAACCCAGGTCTGCAGCTTGCCAGATAAACACCTTTATTTCCTGCACTCTCAGGTCCCGTCGTTTTTAAAAAATTGAGAAAAGAAAAAAAATACCAGACTATCTCCTTACCCACTCCTCTCTACCCTATTACCCATTACTTTCCCTTCTGCGGAAACAGCTTAACAGAGACACCTGCTTTGTACAATGATTAAGAAAGCACAAATAACAAAAACAAAAGGGAAGCAGGCAGCTACTTCTGTCTTTGCTTTGTGTGTAGACAAAGCAACTGGGGAAAGCAGATAACTAATGTTCCTGACACCATGGGAACCACGGGGCTCTGTCAGTAGGTTCTTGGCCATGATGGGGTTTTTGTTTCTGTGTTTTTTTTTAATTCTTTGTTTCTTTTCCATAAGAGTTGTGGATTCCTGCTGACACAGGCTATCTTTGGAAAGTACCATCTTTAAAACAAGTCCAGTCATCTCCAGCTAAGCCATTGTTTAAGAGATAATGATGAGGTCCTTGGACTTCTCAAGGAAAATACTGCATTATGGAGAAAGCACCATGTTCTAGGACTCAGCATAAAGCACAGTTAGCACCTTCAGTGCTTAGTATACTTAGGACCTTCAGTGCTTCCATTGTTAGGTTACAGTGGATGTCTGCAACTCTTAAGCACCAGCTGACCCCAGATTCCAAACTCTAGTGCCTCGGTTTCTTTAGTCTTATTAAATTAATAGGCCCAGGAGTTTGTTTCTTAACCTACACACAAGGTGGGCCTCTGATGTCCTTTTATTTTATTGCAGATGAACCAGTTCGCCCTGCCAGGCCTGTTTTCAGCATCACTGAAGAGCTGGAGTCCTCTGACATAATCTTTTATCATCCAGACTCAAAAGACAAACATGTTATTACTAACACGTGACAGTCACTTAAGGGAAGAGCTTGATGTGGGGCTAGTAATGACTAGGACTAGAGGTGCCTGCAAAAAGCTTTTGAAAGATTATTCCAGAGTAAACACAATGAACCACGCTGTTTTCAGGGCTTC
Source organism: Cryptotis parvus (assembly GCA_021461705.1). Taxonomy (NCBI): domain Eukaryota; kingdom Metazoa; phylum Chordata; class Mammalia; order Eulipotyphla; family Soricidae; genus Cryptotis; species Cryptotis parvus. The sequence continues at coordinate 23,054 of JAJIBD010023889.1, forward strand.
TGGAACTCTGCTCTAAGAGAATGGGATTTTACCCATGAGTCCAACACTTTTGTGGACCCTTTTCGCTCTATACGCTCCTGTCCACCCTTTTGGAATTTAATTCTAGAACTCATCTGTGTATTGTGAGACACCTAGAAAGGAAATTAGAGCACGTGAGATCCATGAATATATATATATACATTTTCTTTATATATTTTCATTTCAAAGTATAGAGTGGCCAGCTATAAGGCAATATAAATATACATTATTTATCACATATATGGTATATAAATATATTCATATAAACCAGATTTTCTATATAACAGATGGAAAATATAATTTAAAGAGTAATTACTTTATAATGTCAACATATGGGAGATTCCTAAGAATAACTTTAGCCAGAAATGTTATGTGATCAACATTAAGAAAACTACAAAATGAGGAAATAGAAGATCCATTTAAATAGGCAGGACATTCCATAATGTGAAGTTCTAAAGAATTAAACCTATCAATTCTTCCCCTGTCAGAGACGTCTATTAAAGCAGGGTTCAGGGGAGACTCTGGACTTAGTGCTCTGAGGTCACTCCTAGTCTAGTGCTCAGAGGGTTAAAGAGATCTACAGGATCTGAGCAAGATCTCCTACAAGCAAGGGATGTAGATCCAACCCTTCGAGTCATCACTTAGCCCAGTTCTCCCCTATAATAATTTATCAGTTTGATGCCATTTAGACACTAGGGGTTTGGAAAGGAAGACAAGAGGGAAAAGTCATGAGTAATCAAGATAGTAAAATCTATTACTGAGCTATAATTACAATGGCTTGGTATTTATGTCAGAATAGCTGAATTTAAGGAGAAAGAAAACAGTAGCTCTAAAAACGAGACTATTCACTTGAAAATTTAATGTGTAACAAAAGGTCATTACAGGGGCTATAGAAGTAACTCAGGGCTATAGAAGTAACTCAGTTACTATAGAAGTAACTCAGAACATGTGTTGCATACAGGGCGCCAGGTCCAATCCCTGGAACCGCATGGTACCCTAGTTGGGAGCAACCACAAGCACTGCACCATGAGTATCTCCCTGAGCACTGTTGGCCCAAAACAAAACAAATGAAAAGATCATTACAAACTAAACAGGAAGGTCAGAATAACTTTATTCAACATTGTAACAATGAGTTAATCATTGGTAAACAAAATGAATTTGCATTTTTGTAAGTATCTATAAGAGAGATTAATAGGTCACAGAAAAACATGAAAATAAACTGTACTTTGATACTGATCCAACCTCAGAAGTTGCAAAGTCTTAAACTTGGAAGTGCAAAGTGTTAAAGGAGACACCAGGACAAGGACCCCGGGGTCCCGGGGTCATGGGGAGGGGTGGCACTGAAGACTGACCCAAGGGCATCCACAGGGGCAGGTCACAGCGTGGACACAGAGGCAGGTGTCTCCAAGCACTGTGTTCAAGAGCTCAGTTTCCTTCTATGACTGCAGCGAGCCCAGCAGCTGGGCTCCATCCGACTCCTCCAGCTCTACGTGGAAGCTTCCAAGGTTACCAAGCAGCAAGAGGGCACAACGGCAGTGCTCTCAGGAACCAGTGATGGCAAGGGACACGTGCCATTCCCAGGGACCCCCACAAAGTCCCAAGTGTCTCCTGAGGTAAAGGTCTGCACTTGTCCAGAAGGTCATCACAGGAAACGCTGAAAAGGGGTGAAGTAGGTACCCCAGGAGCTGGTTACTTCCATGGGCTGCCAGGACCCTCAAGGGGAATGGGGGAGAACGTGCCACCACAGGGGCAAGGACAGTGACAGCCCCACCCCGTCAGCAGTGACGGCTGCACCCTGGGTACAGTGATCCCCTAACACTTCTGGCTTTTCCCCAAGAAGAGGCCAGCTGAGCCCTGCAGCCAGGGTGAGCTCAGGGATCCCAGCAGGAATGGGGAGAGCTGGGAGCGATGGGCTGGGTCTGGGAACAGCTGCCCCACACGGGAGGGGGTGAGATTTGAAAGGGGGGCGCACCAGCTCTCTCAGTCAGAGATCTGTGAATTCTGCTCAGAGCTCACCTGAACCACGTGCTTCTGACTCCGCATTTCCGGAGACAGACTCAGAAAACACAGCGGAGAGATCTGCCCTTCCAACTAACCAGCCCCTGTTGCGGGGGTCCCCAGACTCGTGTGTGAGTGCCGAAACATTCATTAGAAAAAACGCTGTCCTCGTTTGGGAGGACACTGAGATGAATAGTCCCAGGATTTGCCCTTCCCACACCACGCAGAGTCTGGGGTGGGTGAACGTATCCTGGCTGACTGCATCCATCACGCACTGCCACAAGACTCAGGGTGCCCCGGCCCCGGGAAACACACACTTCCCTGGTCATCACGAAGCAGAGATGCCTCGGAAAGGGGCCAGGAGTCAAAGAGAAATTTGTCAGGACAGGAAGTCACGAGGCAAAGCCACTTCTGGCAGTGTTCTTGGATCAAGGCAACCGGCTGGTGCGGAGGTTAATAATCATTCCAAGCAGAAAGGCCAGGCCACATTTCTGAATGTCTGAATGCCCCAAACTTTACAACTTCAGGGCTCTGTGCTCTGTTTGTGACTCTTCTATTTGTCTGTCTGGATGGTTTCATGTTCTCCGCCCTCCCTTCCCCGAAGTGCCAAAGTTTCCAGGCGCCCTGTTAAACAACTACCTAGAGATCATTTAACCTGCCCCAGACCTGCTCACTCCTCAGAGACCTTTGAGCTTCTCTATCCACAAAGAAAAAGAGGGGGGTGGGCAGGGGAGAGAAAAAACAAAAACAGTGGAAAGTTGAATTACTGGAGCTCTTAAGAATTGAAGACAGGGACCGGGTGATAGTCCAGAGGGTAAGGCGTCTGCCTTGCAGGCAGCCGGCCCATGCCGGCCCATGCCGACCCAGGTTCGATCCCGGCATCCCATATGGTCCCCGACCACCGCCAGGAGTAATTCCTGATTTCAGAGCCAGGAGAAACCCCTGCCGGGTGTGACCCAAAAAGCAAAAAGCAAAAAAAAAAAAAAAAAAAAAAAAGAATTGGAGACCGTGGGCCAGAGAGGACGGGGTAAGAGACTTGACTTCCACGAGGGTGACCCTGGTTAGACACTTGGCACCACATTAGGTCCCCAGGCACTCCCAGGAATAACCCTTAAACACAGAGCCAGGAGTCAGCCCTGAGAGCCACGATGCGTGGCCCCAAAACACAACAAAAAAAAACAAGCTGAAGCCAGATAACTAAGGAAACATAGCCCAGTATGATACGTCTATCTCAGAACAAGCTACAATTTTCTCCTTTCATTTTCCCTTTCTTCAAATACGCAAAAAGGCGAAACGAAAAAGAAAAGAAAAAGACAAAAAAGAAAAAAGAAAAGAAAGCATGTGCTTAATTATACACAATGTTGCCAGAACCGTCTTTAGCAGGTCAGAAGCAGCAGGGCCGAAGACAGGCTAACAGAGTGGCTGGCATCATCGAAATGACACTAATAGAATGTCCTGGAGAGGAAAAATATAAACACCACAAGACACCACAGCTACTGGGAAACGGGTCGAGGAAGTTCTCTTTGGCTAGAAAAAGGGGTGCTGCAAAGCAAAGAGCAGCTCCTCCCTGCCTCCTCCTCCGGTGGAGCTATGAGCACAGGCCCCAGGATGCCTGATCCTCTCCCTTCCCAGCCCCCACACCCAAGCAGCCTCCAGCGCCCAGTGGAATCTGCCTCCTACATGTCTCTCAGTGGGGCTGACATCCTGTCCTCACACTCCAGGCTCCTGCCTCAGCCCTGGGGGTCTCCCTCCCTCCCATCTTTGGCCACCTTCTAAGGAAGCCAAAACTATGAGGGTCTCTGGCCCCGACTCATTAAACATTCCCATTTCTCAAATCCAAGGGCAGCCGCAGGCAGATTCAAGGAGACTCACTTTTTTTTTTATCACCCAGTGATGCTCAGGGAGCAACTCCTGGCCCTGCACTCAGGAATCACTCCTGGAGGGCTTGAGGGACCCTATGGGATGCCGGGACGGAACCCACGTTTGCCGGATGCAAAATCAAGGTACAACCTGCTGTACCTGCATTAGTCCTGGATCACAAATTCTTTATAATTATCTTTTATTTTCATTCCCAAATTCACCTTTTATTTGTTGGTTTGTTTGAATCAACAGAAAATCAAACAAAACATGGTCTGTCTCATTGGAATGTTAGGCACTTCATTCCACCATATGAATTCTTGCATGTATAATGTAGCTGGCAATAAGAAATATTACTCTAATTACACAGCTGATGAGAAATTAGCACTGCAGACTCCATAGGAAAAGCAGGGTCCGACGAGGGCATCCAGCCATCAGACCCGACTGGCACAGCCAAATTTATAAGACTTGAACTACCGTTTTTAAACTTGGTTTTAGGAAAAGTAACTTTACCCATGCCATTACATTCATCAAATTAATCTGAATTTACTCAAAGCATAGCTGAGTTGATTTTCACTTGCACATTTGTCTGGGGTTTTATGGTCACAGGAGAACTCTAACTAGAGTACAGACTTATCTACTGCTATTATATTTGAATCACTGTATCACTGTATCACTGTCTCCTGTTCATCATCGATTTGCTCGAGCGGGCACCAGTAACATCTCCATATGTCCTGTCTCATGCTAGTAGAGCCCAAGGGCACCTGCTTGCTCCAGGAACATAAAGAGCCTCAAAGTATTCCATCAGGTCATGGGAATGAGGTCTATAATTGTTACGGGAGTTGGCATATCAAATACGACACGGGTAGCTTGCCAGGCTCTGCCGTGAATAGCATTACAATAAAAATAATTTAAGCCATCACCAGGAACCTACAAAACTTCGGTTCCTTTAAAGGAAAATCATATCCTCCTCCCACTGGAGAGACTCTGGCCTGCGGAATGCGGTTTAACTCTGTAACAAGCCATTTGTGGGTGAGGTAGTAAAGTTCCCCAATCTACCCATCCACACAGGCCCGTTCACTTCCCATCCCTCACAGTAAGTTCTGGCCCATGGAGCAAGCAGCACAGCCACCGCAGAGCCAGACGAGCACACATCAGAGCTAAAGGGCAACACTCCCACCACCTCCTCCTATGCTGGTGACCACGAAAGCCACTGTCCAAATGGTGCAGCTGCAAACGGGGAGAGAGAGAGCTGTCCCCTCAGCCCTGCACCCACCTGTGAGGGAAACAGTGTGAGCAAAAGTAAATCTCCATTGGGGTAAGCGCCTCAGGTAAAGCAGTGGACTTGTTACTGCAGCTGACCTTAACCTATCCCGGTATCTTCCCAAACTGAGTTCCCCCCACCACCACTCTCCGTGCTCCGAACATTCTTAACTCAGTGTCTGAATAATCCAGCTACCTCAAGACACCTCCCTTTGCACACAAACCAGTGGTTTTCACCATTTTTACAAACGTTGGAGCTGGAGGCCCTGATTGTACAGCAGTTAGGACACAAGACTAGCTCACACCCTACCTGGTTCTACCCCCAGCACCACATGGTCCCCAGCATCACAGGGTATAGCCCGGCAGCCCCCCACCCCCAAGCACTGCCAGTGTGGTCCAGGGCGTTCCTGACACCAGAGCAGCACCGCCGTCCCCTAACCTCAGATCGCCATCCCGGTACTCTCTTGCTCTCCCACCACCCTCCAGATGTGAATGCCACAGAATGAAGTGCTCATGAATAGTCATCACAGTTTCTGGGCTTGGCCCTCCACACCCACAACCACAGTGTCGGGGTCAAGGGCTTGTTCCTTGCTGTACCCCCAAGGCTGGCCTGCAGAAATAAGTGGCATCTGGCCAGGTGGCTGGATGAGTTTCCTGCAGGGGTCTGTCCTAAGCGCCTCTGAAGGAGGCTGAGTTCGCACCATGACTACCCTTGGGGAGCCCGCCTGACCCCACCCAGTGTCTCTGCCAGCTCCAGGTCAGTCCTAGGCCCTCTACAGAATCTCCTGGGGACAGTGTTCTTCAGCCCCCTTCACGAATTATGAGTTTATACTCCAAGTGTGGGCCCCACACTGTAATGCCCACAGAACTTTCTCAGAAACCCCCGGACCACCTAAACTAGCATTTGCATTCTAACAAGATACCCCAAAGGATTCACACCCCAAGAATAAAGGGCATAGCACCCATCCATGGCACCTGAACAGATTCTCTTAAGCCTTAAGTAACTTGAATGAACAGCATTGATAAAAACACCTGCTGACTGCTTTCTGCAGAGGTGTTCATCCTCCTATACCTGCACACCGCACAATCTACAGAACAATGGCATTAAAAAAAAATAATAACAGACAAACCAGTGGTTTTCAACATTTTTGCAAAAATTGGAGCTGGAGGCCCTGATGATCACAGAGCAGTTAGGTTGCAAGACTAGCTCATATGGGACCCGGGTTCTACTCCCACATGGTCCCTGAGCATCACTGGACACTGCCCAAGAGGCCCCAAGCACTTGCCGGTATGGTCCAGGAAATTCCTGGCACCAGATGGTCTGAGCAGCGTCATATTCTCAGGCCTCTGCACTGAACTGCCAGCCCAGTTGGCCAGAGAATCGCCACAGGTTCACAGAACCCCTGAGGACCACCTGGGAGGCCCAAAATAAACAAGCAGGAGCTACTTGGACTGTGGCAGACGGTACTTGGGGTGCCCTATAGCAGTAAGGATTGAGCTTGGGGCTCTCCACATGCTATGAATGTACTCTACCCTTTGAGTCCTTTCTCCACCTGTTTTCAATCTTATACAGCAAAGCGACAGCAAGGCTCAGATCAGAGGTTGAAAATCACTGTTCTGCATTACTGAATCCTCAGAGCAACTTGACCCCATTTGACCAATGAAGCAACTAAGCTCAGATCGGCTAGTACCTTGCTCAGGATTGTAGAGCTTGGATGAGTCTGCTTGAGGACTGGAAGGCAGTTCTGATGGACGCCCTGCTGTGAGCGTCCCCCCTCGTCCCCCTGCTCCACACAACACCCTGCTGCCTGCAGCCTTCCTTCTGTGATCACTCACTCAGCCTTCCAACCCACTCGGCCAGCGCCAGACACCTCCCGGCCTTTCAGACAGCCTCTCACCAGTGCTTCTCTCATTCCACCCCTTTCTCCCCACGCCACTATGGCTCCACTTCCACCCCATCCTCAAGAGATTGCCAGGAGCCACCTGGTAATCTTATGGGCTTGCTCAATAGATGTTTGATGTGTCAATGAGAGCATTGCCCTTCTGATCATCAAAACGCCCATCTGAGGTGGGCGGGACGGCTGTGATTAAGGAAATAAGGTGGAGACTGAGGTTCCCAGAGCAGCTCAGGCCCTGGTCGCCAAGAAACCCAGGAAGCAAAAGGACTCCTGGACTCGCAGTACAGCTCTCCCCCATGCGGCCATTCGCCCCGTCTTTCCTACCTCAGACCTCCGCTACCGGGCCCTTCACAAAGCATCCTTCTCAAATAACCCCGCCATAGGCATCTTCAAAAGGGGTTCTGCCCACTACCACGTGGGCCAAAGGAAGAGGGAAGGAAGGAGGTCTGCACACGAGCTCCACTGGGCCCCTGAACCCAAGGAGAGGAAAGACCTTGCCAGGCAAGAGCCTCAGATGAACGAGGCCCATCGAGCTCTCACAGGTCAAGCCTGGAAGGCCCAGCTGCTGGAGAAGCACCCACACCCTTGCCCAGGCCCCCAGCCCCCTGCGACCAGCAGCCCTGGTTCCACTGGTCAAGACAGCGTTTTCCTTCCGTTTTCTGGCCTGAGCCGAAAGCTAAGCCAGTAGGCCAGCTCCTCCAGAGGAAGGCTGAACGCGAGCCTGAAACGCGCAAACACCTCAGGAAGGCCTGGGAGGTCCACTTCACTCCAGGGAGAAAGGCAGAATCAAGAACCAAGATGCTGAGCCCGGCCAGCCGCTCTCCTGTCTGGCTCTGCTAGTCTGAGGCACCCAAGCGTCATGCCACCCCTTCGGGGCACTATGTGCACTGCCCAGTCCCCTAGGCGCAGGGGCCTGACTGCAGAGTGCTGTTTGCTAACCCCACAGAAGGCAGGTCCCCCACGCCAGCCATCCCAGGCACAGCCAGGCCAGCACGTGCGGCTGGCGCAGATGACATCAGAGCCACAAGGAAAACAGCGGTGCCAGAGAGTATAGGTTTTAGGAAAACCTGGTTGAGGGGGGTGAGGAAGCAAGACACAAACAGCCAACAATGGGCTGGGCTGCACACTCTGCATGTGTGCGCCTGAGTTCCATCCCGAACACGGGCAGGAGTGAGCCTGGAGCACTTAAGTGAGAGTAAGTCTCAAGCACCACCAAGGTGTGACCCAAAAAAGTGCCTTCAAATAAATTAAGGAAAAAAATCGAAGGAGAGAAACATGCCGAGCAAGGAGCAATGGAGGTGAATGTGCCTCGCCACCACGTGGCTCTCAGGAGACAATGAATGTGACGCCCGGAGTGTCCCCCCATCAAGGGCATGGGGACTATTCATACTCCGGCCGGTGGCTCTCAGTCACGGGAAAATCTGCTTTCCCCGGCAGTCTCTGCTCTCAGCTCCAGCGGCTAAAACTCTGTCCTCCAATAAGCAGCTGGGAGAGAGAGACTCGAGCACCAACATGCAGAATGGAAAACGGATCCGAGGGGCCCCTGCTGGTCCGGCAGCCCTCCGCCCCCGCCCTTCCAGGGCTGCCTTCTCCCCTCTGCACCCAACGCCCAGCCCTGCCCTACTAACACCTTCTCAGCCACCCTTGGGCTGCCTGGAGCCTTCAGTGAGCAGCTCCTTCCTCCCTGCGCCCTCAGCTCCCCATAAAAGAGCATCCTCCAAAGACCTTGCCAGTAGCCTACCAGGAATGGTTGGCAAAACCTCGTGCAGAAATCTTTTTTTCCTGCCCACACCCCCCCAACCCACCCCAACAGTACAGCCTGCAACCATCCCAACAGTGAAGGGAAAGGCTTTTGAGCAGCGGGGCTCTCCTCTCCTTTCCCCCCTTCTGAGGCCCCTGCTTCTTGCTACCTTGGCCCCTGGGATGACTCATTCCTAGCGATCTCGACTGTGAGCCCCAAGACCTCTCTCTGTAAGCAGCAGCAGGGGCCGACTTCACAGCACCCAGTACACTCCTCAAAGCAGAGACCGCCTAGTGGCTTCCTGGAAGAGAGGAGCTGTGGGGTTTGACAGGTCCAAGGTGAGAGCTGTCGCCTTGGACAGGGCATCAAGCAATGAAGGGGAAAGGGATGCACCGGGATGGGAAGTGACTGCTGTCCCTGCGGCAAAAAACAACCGAGTTTCCTCCACAACTTCTCCTTGCCCCCATTCCCAGGAGCCCGATACTCTCAAGGGGGTCCCGGGAGAGTCTGCCCAGCACCGAGACAGTGCCCTTCCAACCGCTCAACACCTGTCCCAAGCCGGGCGTGGACAGCGCCGATGCGACCCGACAATGGGAACCAGCGGACCAGTGAGTCCACCAACTCCTGTCTCCGGGGCTTCGGGGCTGGTGCCTGGTGTTTCGTTTCGTTCCCGGCGTTTGCTGAGGTCCGCCTAGGGAGCGGGCGGGGCTCCCCCGGCCCTCAAGCCTGGTCTGAGAGCTCTGGAGAGACGGTTTCCGACCCCGACACCCATCACTCCCACCACGCCTAGCGACCAACCACTAGGATGGGTAGCTCGGGGTCCCCCACCTGAGAATCGGGGCCGCCCCACTCTCGACAGGTGCGCGCGAAAGACGCGGCAGGGCCGACCCGACCCGGCCCAGGCGGTCCCCAGAACGGCCGACCAACACCGGCTCGGGGCCCCGCGCCCGACGCCCCCGTAGACGCCCATCCCGCCGCTCGGATCTGCGAGTTTCCGCAGGTTGTAGACACACAGACAGCCACGCACAACAGCGATCCCCACACCGCGAACGTGCCCAGCAGCCGCGGGAAGACGCACCGCACTTACCGGGGCGGCGCGCGCTGGACCGCCGGGGACCAGCCGGGCCGGGGGCTGCGGCGGGCGCGGGGCGGGAGCGGCGGCGGGCATGGTGCGGGCGGCAGCACCCGGCGCCGGGCTCGACGGCCGCGCGGCGGCTGCGGCGGCGGCAGGCGAGAGGCGGGGCAGGAGCGCGCGGGGCCGAGACGGCGCCTCCCTCCCCGCCCGCCAGCGACCGCCCCGGGGACGTGTCCGGGGGCGCAGGCTTAGCAACCGCACGGCCGCCCCGCCTCGCCCCGCCCCGCCCCGCCGCCAGCCGCGTGCGCCGCGCGGGCCCCTGGAGGCGGGGCGGGGGCCGGCTGGAACCTGCGTCGCTCCCGCGGCTCCGCCCCGCGCGCCGAGCAACCCCCCAGACCGTCGGGGATCTGGCTCCAGCTTCCAGCAGCAGCACTATCTCTTCGGATCCCGCAGGCTCACGCCTTCCGGTTGGTGCACGCCGAGGAGCCCACGGGAAAGCGCTTTGACCGCCCGTGGGCCTGAGCCCGCTTCCCTGCAGGTCAAAGCTCAGGCTCTTTCCCTGCCCCTCTTCCCGCCACGCTCACACACGCAGGGTCTCCAGGATCTGCAGCCGCCCGGCCTCCTTTGGATCCCTTTGGACTCCCACAGTCCCCAGCTGCCCGCGTGCTCGAGGATCCTCCAGGTCTGCAGACTCAGGTTCAGGGACCGCAAGCAATGAGGATGATTTCTCTTCTTAGGGGGCCCCTACCCAGCTTCCTTCCAGGTTTCCAAGCAGCATCTCCAACTCTGCCGCCTTTCTCCTCCCAAGGGTTACAGAAAAGCCCCGCCAGCCTCCTCAAGCCATTGTGTGAAAAAGCTTTTAGCTGGTCTGATGGTCAGACAACCCAGGGTGATCCGGTTGAACAAAGTGTTCAAGGAACTGCATGCAAGTCACCCTAGAGGGAAGACAAATCTTGACACCATCAAGTAGTGAGAAGAGAGAGGAGGAAAATGCAGCCGAGAACTGGAAATAGGGAACATTGTTATTTTAAGTTGGGAGCCAGGGACCGCCAAGATAAGGGCGCGCTGACAGTGAAGCAAGCGCCCAGCCCAGAGAGAGGGCTTGTTTGGAAATTAATCTTGGGGTTAGTATCCCTCGCTGCTAAAATAAAAAAATTTTTTAAAAGTCTGCCCCTTTTGAGGGGCACGCACTAGACGATGCTAAGGACTTGATTCTAGCTCTGTGCCAGATCAGGGGTTCCTCCTGGCGGTGCTCGGGGACCATCAGCGGAGCCCGGAGCAATACTGCTGGTCGTAAGGCAAGCACCTTACCCTGTATACCAGGCCTGAAATCCGCTAAGAAGACTTTGTCAGACACTTTCTGGCCCTATCATTTACATCCTAAGAATAAATAAAACTTAAACTGAGTTTTAGAAAAGATGTTACTGTATAGTTAAAATGGAGTAACTTCTATTTTCTTTCTTGAAAAGCTGCAGTCAAGAGGTATTTAATTGCTCATCATTTAAAGGTGATTGATCGTCATTTAAAGGTGCTTAGAGAGGTCTGGAGAGATAGTACCAGCTTAAGGCATTTGCCTGCTCACCCAAGTTCTAGTTGACACAGTGCTTGGAGTAAACCCTGAACACCTCGGGCTGTGCCCTCCCCCCTCAAAAAATAAATGCTAATTAGATGCACATAAGTGTCAATGTAGTGAACAACCTGATTTAAGGAACCAGATTACCTGACGGCAGTGAGCGGTAAAGCATGAAGCAATACGTAGGGAGACCTTGAAGAAATGACTTAGTTGCCTACAAAACACCTCATGGCCCTTTCTGACCTGATCTTAGAACTCAGGGGGGAGGTCAGACTGCTCTTGCTGTCCCCTCACTCTCTCAAGGAGTCTCGGCCAGGGTGTGGTGCTCATGAAGCTGCTTTGCCCCTGCAGTGCCAGGGACACCGGGCCACACCCAGGGTGCTCAAGAGACCTCCAGAGCTGCATCCATCCATGTCCATGGGACTGTGTAGAGCCAGGAATCAAACCCAGATCAGGTACGTGTCTCTTAATGCTGTACTATCACTTGCCCAGGCTCCAATTTTTATCTCAACACACAGCAATGCCAAATAAAGAACATATTTCTTAGCTTCCCTTGCAGGAAGGAAGATCCCAAGGAAGTATCTGCTCAATGAAGTCAAACTAGAATTGTGGAAAGTTTCATAAGGACTCCGTGAAAATGCTGATGAGTGGAGTCAGGGAGATATGCGGCATTAAGGCACTTTCCATGCAGGTGACCAGCACTGCACGTGGTCCCTGAACACCCTGGCACAGAGCCAGGACTAAGCCGTCAGCACCACCAGGTGTGGCCTAAAAAATAAATAAGTAAATGCTGATATAAAAGCAGTTCTTTTTCCCTTCTTTGAGTCTCTGGAGTTCAGACAAGATGTCTGAGGTAGCTTGAAATTATTGCTTTCAGTGCTTGACTCCTCTGAAAAAAAAAATCCCATCCTTTGTGATATATATAGTATGTGTCCCTGACCTTGGCTTTCAATATGGCTCTCTTACTTTGACTTATGGATACTCTTGGACACCATGTGAACAGAGGCGTGGAATTGGAAAGCTTAGTTAGTGCTTGTTTCCTGCCATTATCAGAGTCCTGCTGGTCTAGAGAAAGGAGGAGAAACACTCAGCTGACTGAACATTCACCTGCAGCTAAATCCAGCCATCCTGTAGCCTGAAGCAAAGCCACCTCCCCATGGTTCTATGGGAGAGACACGTAAGAATCCACTGTTAGAAGCTACTTATTTGGGGCTATCTTATTTGTCAAAATTATTGGAGCAAAGGCTAGCTAACATGATGGACTATGGCTCCCGGAGCCAGGTAGGCAATGTGGCATGTTGAAGGTAGAAAGAAGTCAAGTACTCAAGTTGGCAGGGCCACAGAAGAGAAGGCTGAGCTCCTTCAGACATGCACTTCACAGCGTTGGCTTCTCTTTTAAGAGAGAGAAATTCTTTGTATAGTTCTGCTACTAGATTCCATCTCTTATGATTAGTTGTTCTGTGATCATTTATATCTGTTCACTCAAAATATTAAACATTTCTTTTCCATCTTAAGCGAGAAACATCAACCCACACATTTGCAATACTTCAAGGATAAAATGTGAGGCTGAAAAGAAATCTCCTGCTTGTAAACTGAGCCGCTGTACAGGCAACTCGTGCTGCAAAGCCGAAGAGGGCAAACCTTAGCCCTGGAGGTCCAGCCCAAATGTCGGAGCAATTTAGATTGCAAGTGAGCAAAATTCACTCAAGCAGATCAGGTTCATTGTCAAGCAGCACAAGCTATTTTAAGGATCGCTAAAGAAATCCCCCAGACATCTGAAAATAGATTGGCTACCACCTGAGACATTATTCCTCCACAAATGCCCCCACCATCACTCCATCTCCAAATCCAGTTTCCCAAGGAGAGGATATATTTGATTCTGAGCAGCCTACGTCAGACCCTGGCCAGCCACTGGAGTATATGCTTTGGGGGAGCTGTCCGTTGCCTGACCTGAGAGCCCCGGCTCCTGGGAAAGAGGCTAGAGGAAATGGACTTAAGCCTCACACTCTGGCACTGTGCATAGGTCATTGGGTACCAGGAGGGGAATTACTTGTGGCAGTGAAATTGGCATATCCAGGACTGTTAGGTAAACTTTGTTGATTGAAAACTGATGATGTTTCCTGGAGCAGGAGTCTGGATAGAATATCATTGGGTGTTTAGCAGAGAATTGGAGAAGAGACCTTGAGAAAGGATGATGGAAATGTCAAAAGAAGCTCCATTATTAGCAGTAGCAGGGATAACTCCAGACAGGTCTGAGGAAAGGAGACACATTCTCTCCAAAGACTATTCTTAATAAATTTGCATCTGCCTTCCTTGGTGACACGTTTCATTACTTCCTATCATACTAAGAGAGCATTTCCTCGTGTCTCCCTGCCCTTCCATTGTCGGCTTCTTTCCCCGGCTAGACCACTTGAGAAAATGCCTCACATTCCATTTCCTCTACAGAACTTCCCACACCCTTCTGGGATCTAGCTTGTTTCCTTTCTGCAAGGCTGCTTTAACTTCAGTGGTATCCACCCCTCACATGCCAGACTCTATGAATCCAGTCTTTGCTTTCCTTTATCTTACTCCAGTCTGTGACTAATTTTCACATGCTTCTTGGAATTCCTTCCTCTCCCAACTTCCATGGTACTTGAGTCTACTTCATCTGCTCGGAAGCAAACATTTGCACTGTTTTATGGGTCTGCCTTCTTTTAGACTAACCTTTAGTTGCATTTTCTCAGGGCTTTCTTCTCAAGCCACTCCCTGGAGACGTTACCCAGACCCTCGGGTTCCACTTGTGATGGGTTTCCTCTCATTGCTCCCAATGAGACAACTCTCAGATCTTTCCAAGTCACCTCTTTCAACATTCTAACCAAAACACATCATCTTTCCTCACAGAGTTGTCCCTCCTTCTGCATTCTAGGTCTCATTTAACTCACTTGCACAAGTCATAAACCCAGGAATAAGTGTCAATTCCAAATCTGATTATCAAGTCCCCTCCCTTTTCCGCTTCCTTTCTCCCCAAATCTCCATCCTTGTTTGAAGTTCCGCAACCCCTTACATCATTACATCCTACCCCTTCTTACCCCTGGACCATCAGCCTTATTGGAGTCAAGGAACTCTTTCTCAATGTTTATCCATATTGTTATAGCGTTTTCTGCAATTAAAACCTGTCAATGACTTCATGTTTCTTGAGAGTTAAAATCTAAATCCTTTAGGAAGATACTCAACTTCTGTTTCTTTAAACTGTCCACCCTCCTCTCCATCCATAATCCCATGGCTGGGTGCTCTGGGCTTCAGCAAGTGCAGAGTTCACACTTTATCCTGGCCACCATCTCCTTCCAATGCTCCCCACCCCCAGCGACTTTGCAGCTTTGGTTCGCCATCACCTCCTGTCAGTCAGCAAGTTGCTATATGACCATTCAAGCCCTGACAATTCTGCCCTCCCTACCAGCAGAAAATTAGGAAAGTAAAGTCTGAAATGATTACATCATGACCAATCTGACCATCAACCCCCAGCTCCGTCCTAACAACTGACCCTCTTAGTACAATAATAGCCTTTCAGCCTGTGGTTCGTTCTACCTTGAAGGTCATCAAAATGTCTCCATATGATTCATAAGATCCAAGTCCACAATAGTTAAAGAAAATAGAACGTCTGCCTCAAATAAATATAAAAGCAATATTTCCCCAGTGTCTTTCATGAGAAGGTCACTAACACATAGAATCTCTCTTCCCTAGCTCAGATGACTATCAGCTCTAGTAGACACAGTTTAAGGAGTGGATTGCAAACACATTACCACTCTTTCTGGATACAAGCTCCTGCTTTTAAGTGAATCTGTTTAATTCCAGTGTTTTCTTAAGATGCCATCTGGACCCTTCTGATGTCTGTTAATATGGCACCTGTGCTCTACAAGCCACACACAGATTGCTGGTTTTGTGTGAGCACAGCAAAACAAGCACATTTGTACAGCTGCTGATCAGTGTTCAGAGAGTAATGCTAAGAAACTTCTAAACATTCTTAAACCCTGTCAATAATAGAACAGTAGATTCAGGACAGGAGTTCAAATATCATGGGATGTTAGGTTACTTCAAACACTTGATCAGCATTTCTCAAAACACTGCCTATAATTAGTATAATAGCTAGAAATTATATCTAATCTCAGAAGCTGAGATTATATCTGAAAAAACTAGACTAGGGTGCAAAAGATATGTCTCAACTCTATTGAACATGCCAAACTTGCCTTCAAAAAATATAGGAAAAGAATTAAGTAAATGGTATCTAATACTGAAATTTCAAAATAAGACATGAAATGTACAATGGTTATGTTATCATCTTTAACTTGGGTGTAATTATTCAGTGGTATGATCTTAGACATTCTAAGACATTAGACATTCTAATTTTGTCTAATGCTTATTAAAAAACTAGACGTTCATTATTCAGACATCAGAACATCATAAATTTCTAACAGGAGCCTTATTTCTTTTAGGAATGATTATATTACTTCTTTCCACTAAATTTTCACAGTTATATAAAGTCTTTAAAAGGAGCTTTAAAAGTGGCAGAGAAACAATATTACCATCTCTCACCACATAATTATTGCTCTCTAATTTTTTTCAGTCCAAAATTGGTTTCCAACCCTTTATCCTGCAATCATTACGTGATGTAATGCTGTTGTCCTGTCACTTAAAAAATAAACAGCAGCAAGAGATACACTAGTGACAGTTGGATGTACATCTGTCTTCTTGAGTACTGAGAGCTGAGAATTCTCAGCATACATTCATTGTTAGTCTACAGAGAACAAATTCTTGAAAGACCACTTGTGCCTTTTCTCCAATGAGTGAATGATGAGAGGTGATCACCAGTAGGTGCCTGATGGAAATACTAAATTGAAATTGTTGGAATTGTTATGCTTGAGGGTAATTAAAAGTCTCCAAACCACATGAAAGAGTAATATAGAGCTTCAGAAAGATGAAGAATGTACTAGGTACATTAGAATGTACTAGGTAGATCTGAAGATAACCGAGTAACCACATCTTACATTCCCGGTGCTGAGGCAGACACTAAATCACAAACCTACTGAGAGCAGTGCAGAATCTTCCAACAGGAAGATTCAATTTTGAGAATCTGGACTCTGCAACATTATAGTACATTTTATCAAGTGTATTAATAACTACTGATGTTTGACTTTTTTCCCAGACTATGTTAGCTAAATTGTCACAAAGAGCTATCACAAAGAATTGATGAGCTGTGTATTTGAATCATCCAATTTTAATGTATATTCACATGTATCTTGCACCAAATAGAACTTAGAATAAATTATCACTTAAATAGCACCTACATCGTTTTAAAAGTTTCACATAATGGTCACACCCCACTTTTTTGCAAAAAGACAAAATTGGCATAATATGTGCAACAAATATGTATTGAAATATGGTATGAACATTGCAACTCTAAATAAAATACTGCTTTAAATGTAAAGAATGAAGAAGGCTCCAGTAGAAGTGTCAAATATCAATGTGGTATGTGGTTTCATAAGGGGATCTTATTTGTTTCATAAAGCAAATTTATGTTTCATAAAAATAAGGGGATCTTATTTGTTTCGTAAAGCAAGTGGGAGTTTCCACTTGCTTTATGAAACAAAATCTGAAGGTCACTGGATCAGTCATCTACTAGATCTGATGCTCAAATGGTTCATCTCTTGAAACCATCAAACCAAGTAGGTGGAACTCATCACTACTGTTCATCATTTTCCAACTAATCACAATGCCAGATTCACAGCTACAGGTATAAACAACGCCTCCTCCTTGGAAGAAATCACATGTGCCTGATACTAATGGCTGAAAAAGCCAAAGGCTACAGGCTATAGGCATGACACCCCAAATTGAACTCCATACAGCAAAAGTCACTTGTATAAGCAGCCACAACCATCAAGATTAATACCTACTAAAAAGTCAGAAAGAGCTATTAGCCAAAGCCCCTTAGCCAATGATAAACTATGTGTCACGTCAGATCCATGGAGCACAGTAGGAAAGAACCATCTATTATATGCATGTTCATAATAAAATTGACTGCCATTTAGATTTGCACAAAGCAATGCAAAATATAGTCCAGCTCCTCATGCATGCTGGTCTAGAGGTGAGGGAGTCAGACTCAGTGATTTTTCATGCTCCAGGAAAAGAGCTAAAGCAACTGTTGTAAACCATAGACAAGTATTGTGACAGGGCTTGAGAGAGACTTCCCTGCAGGTGAAACTAGGAAGAATAACCCTGAAGCTAAAGACTGCTCCTCCAGACTGCCCCCATACTGCCTTGCGGGCAGAGAATAGTCCAGCTGTGCTATCACTGGTGCTGGCTCCTGTGCCCGAGCAGCCTGTAACAGTCAGCAACATGCTCAGATCCCAGATCGGGTCTGTGTTTTCAGCTGCACAAAAACAGCTCTGCCTTTCCCACGCTTGAGTATGATTACAATCAAGAAGTCTAGTGACATGAAATTAAGGAGATGAGGAGGAGACTGTAGAAATGGGTTTTTCATGACAGCATTTTTTTTGTTTTTTATAAAGACCTATGACTCCAAGGAGTGTCAGCGATATATTCAGTATTAAAGCTTCTAACTTGAAGGCTAATCTGTGGCAATTGTCAATGCTGTAGATGAGATATCTATTTCAGAGGGAGGTTGAGCTGTGGGTCAGACGATTCCATCAGTGAGCAGAGCAACTTAAGAGCTACATTCCAACCTTACACTAGATATTAAGAAATTCTTTATTAGGCCCAATTGGCCAAGTGCAGAATAGAAATGTAAGTAAGTGCATTCACTTGTGGTACATAAAAAAATAGTATGAGACCAATATCCAATGTCAGGGAAAACAGGGTCCAGGAGGACTTGTCCAAGGTTGAAATCTACTGCCAGTGTGTGTGGGGTAAAGGGTAGGTAAGACAGAGGAGGGACCAGTATAACAATAATAGTTGGAAACGGCCACGCTGGACTAGAACTGAGTGTTGAAAGTAGGTAAAGGTCTGTACAGGATGACTCTTCTGTGTCTTCATTGCTAACTACAATATGCAAAAGGAGAGAGAGTCTGCCATAGAGGCAGGCTGTGGGGAGGGAAACTGGGCACATTGGTGATGGGAAATGTACATTGGTGGAGGGATGGGTGTTGGAAGACTGTATGATGAAATCATGAGCAGCTTTGTAACAGTCTATCTCACAGTGATTCAATAAAAACAATTTAAAAGACAAAAAGAAAGGAAAAGTAATGTAAATAAGGTTCTCTTCCAAGTTCAACACCTATACACATGGATTTGGAGCACAGTCATTCATCCAGACAGATTTTAGTATGGGCTTCTATCAGAAATTGATCCTAGGGGTCAGAGTGATAGTACAGGGATTAACACACTGGGCCAGAGTGATAGTCCAGCGGGTAGGGCGTTTGCCTTGCATGCAGCCAACCCGGGTTCGATCCCGGCATCCCATATGGTCCCCTGAGCACCGCCAGGAGTAATTTCTGAGTGCAGAGCCAGGAGTAACCCCTGAACATTGCCAGGTGTGACCTAAAAAAAAGCAAAAAAAAAAAAAGCCTTGTCTTGCACGCAGCCAAGCCAGGTTTGATCTCCGGCACCACTTACAATCCTTGAGACCCATTAGGACTGATCCCCTAGCTCAGAGTCAGGAGTAAGTCCTGAGCACAGTCAGATACAATGCAAAGCCAACAAGGAAGGGGAAAAAGATAAAGAAATTGCTACTAAATTCTAGGCAATCATCTAATTCCAAAGTCCAAGAGGTTTCAAATATCTGTTGATATCCTGAGTGCCCCCACCTGTGACACAGAAAAGAAAAAACAAGGGAGCCTGAGCTATTCCAACCTGCAGACAGATTCTTGTGAAGAACAGAACAAAACATTTCTGTTAGATTATCTGGACATTTTTACATGGACATTTTGTAAAGCCAAGCTTCTTAGACATTGAACTGCATGCCTTTTTGAACCTAAAGTTGGTAAATTGCATGATGGTGGTCTAAATTGAAAAGCAATATGTCTTCCAAGAAGCGTGTTAAAGTAAAAAGCAATTGCAGCACAGCTGTTTTTTGCGATATGAAAGCAAGGACTGAGTTTTTAGAGCCATTGTCTTTTGTATATAGTCCTTGTTTTTGTCTTTTAGACTTTCATAGAATCTTTCTGGTTTGAAATTTCAAGAATTTTGCAAGTGTTCCATGAATCTTTAGACTATCCTACTTGCGTTGAGAGTGGGTGGAAGCATGAGACCCAGTGAAATGAAACAGCTTCTCCTGTGTCACAGAGAGAATAAGGATGAAATATATGTATATATGCTAGCTTTGTTCTGGTTTATTTTTTATGATATCCTTCTTTGTATCATTTTAGCTACAGGAAAACTGGACCCCCAACACACAACCCCCTCAGAGTATCCCTGAGTTTCAGAGAAGGTAGGAATGTCAGGGTTTTTTTTTCAAAGCTAATTTTCAAGAAGGTGTTTAAAAAAGCACAATTATCTAACAAAGCCAAACTGATAATTATATAATTCCACAGCACTTGGCAGCAAGAAGAACTACCTTTGTTTAAAGGCATGGGTGGAACTTGCTTTATTCCTTCTTGTCTGCAGTTTTGTGCTCGGGATATCTAGAGCTCTCTAGAACAAAAACAACAAGGTTATCATCAATCAGCTGTCTTACAGGTACAGACGCTACTTAGTCTTTAGAAGAACAGGAGTTGAAGAGTGCAAATGGAAGTTGCTGGAGATGAAAATGTCAAGATTAAGATTATTTCCTCCGGGAAAAAGGACACAAGCAGTAACAAAAAAAAAAAAAGGCTCCCAGAGAGATGCACTTCCTACACCTTGAACTTGAAGAGGGTAACACCTTCAGATGTCTGAGAACCTCAATTAGAGAGCAGCTCTTCTTTCCTAAGCTCTAGGTTCTGACTTTATAGGAGCTATTTCACTTCTCACACCTGCTATATGAAAATTACGATGTCCTTTTCATAAATCTATCACGTAAGTAACCCTTCAGGAGCGTACATCTAATGAGCAACAGAGACAGGATCTGAGCCCAGGTCAACCTGACACCAAAGTCTACTTTCTTTTACTCTACGATGTTGTTGCCAGCTGGGGAATAAGGTAGTAATTAGTGTTTTACTGCATAATAGACAACACCCAACTGTAGTGACTTAAAAATCATAACCACTTATTACTATTATTTCCGGGTGTTTTGAAGCCACTCTGGGCGGTGCTCAGCGCTTACTCCTGGCTATCTGCTCAGGGATCACTCCTGGCAGTGTTCAGGGAACAATATGCAGTGCTGGGGCTAGAACTCTGGTTAGCTGCACAAGGCAAATGCCTCTCATAGTAGTGTAGAAGGGCCTCACAGGTGACTTTTGTGAAGGGGGAAGGGAGAGAGATGGTCGCTTTCTCCTGTCATCTCTGTCTCCTGGCTCGCTGGGCAGGCTAAGGACTGATAAAGTCTGCAATGAGCCCCTGACACGGCGTGGGCCTGAGCCCCACCAGCCCCACAAGGTAACTGTCATACCACACCTGATGTCTGCTTGATCTCTAGGCACGGGAGTTGATCCCCACCACTCGAGATTTATAGGGGAGCCATGGACTCAGGCTGGAGCGAGGAATTGCTCTTTGCAGGAAAGGAAAGTCAGTCCTAGGCCTTATCCAGGGTTGCCTCAGGGTTCTTGTCTTCCAGCAGTAAAAGAATTTTCAGGAGTAGATGAGCGGTGAAGTAAAATAGGTTTTATTATGGAGGTTTTAGGATGGGGAAGGAGAAGGGAAAGTGAGAGAGAGAGTACACATCTCAAGAGGGGGAGATCGCGGGCGACACATGTGCTCGGGCACCACATGTACTTGGCCACCACATGTGCTCGGCCACGTGAGCTCAAGCAGCGCATGGGATCAGACAGCATGCGCACTGTCCTTTGGTCAGGTACTCTCGGCTGTACTCTTGCTGTACTCTGGCTCTGTGCTCAGGGATCACTCCGATCAGGGCTTGAGGACCATACTGAAACTAGGGGGTTGAACCTAGGTCTGTTGTGTGCAAGGTAAGTGCCCTACACTGTACTATCTTTCCAGCCCCATCTTCAGCATTTTAAAATATACATTAATATGATTGTACAGGGGCACAGTGATAGTATAGAGGGTAAGGCGCCTGCCTTGTATGTGGCAGACCTGGGTTTGATCCTGGCATTCCATATGGTCCCCTGAACCTACTAGGAATGATTCTTGAGTGCAGATACAGGAGTAGCCCCTGAGCACTGCCAGGCATAGCCCCCAAACCTAATATATAGATGATATATACCATTATATCACTTGTCACTTGTATCATGTAAAATATATTATGTATGACTATGCAAACAGTCTAGTATCTCCAAAAATGCAACTTAATAGATTAAGCAGTAACAAGCACTAAGTATACATATTTGTTTTGGCCCCCAAATAAAATAAATATATATTTAAGCCTCATATACATCTAAGTGTAAGCTAGAAGAAACCATTTTGGTAGAGAGATAGTACAACAGGAAGAACACTTGCCGTGCATGCGTTTGTCCTGGGTTCTATCCTTGGCACCCCATATTGTTCCTGAGCCCCACCAGAAAAGATCCCTGAGCACAGAACCTGGAGTAAGCCCTAAGCTAGCCAGTTATGGCCCCCAAAAGCAAAAGAAACAGCTGGGGATGACAGTAAACCTCTCAGTTTTAAACAAATACTGGGTCAGAAAAGCTGTGCAACCGAAGAAATGCACTCTTCTGCTTAGGGAATGTGTGTAAGCTCTCCCAGCTGGGAGCAAATGGGCTACATCTGCCGCTGCTCAGAGGGAGAGTCCTCGTCCTCTATTTCTTCCCATGAGGGAGGTCCTTCTAAAATTGAACGAATACATCTGACCTTTTTTAAATTTTCCTCTTTTTGTCTTTATTGATTAAAGTATTGTAAGTTACAGCACTGCTAATGATTAGTTCATCATTTACATAATTCCAACACACACCCAGAAGGCCCATCTCCATCCTCAAATACCCTAGACTCCTTCCTTTCCGTCACCACCAACACTTGGTTTTGTGGATCAGTTCTTTTGGCCTTTCGGTGTAATCAAGTCAAACATAGGAGAAATATTCTGTATCAATCCCTTTCCTTCTGACTGACTTCGCTCAGCATAATATGGTCTAATTCCATCCAGCTTATGGAAAATGGCATGATTTCATCTTTTCTTGAAGATACATAGTGTTCCATGATCTATTCACCTGTAGTTGGGCATTTGGGTTGCTTCCATTTCTTGGCTATGGTACTAGTTACACCTGGCAATTGTGCTCCAATAAACACAGGGGTGCATATATCCTTTCAAATTAATGTTTATGTTTGGGGGAAGTAGTTGCCAAGCAAAGAAATTACGATCCAATGGGAGTTCTATCACTATTTTATATTTTTAATATTTTTGTATTTATTTTCTCTTATGGGAGCTTGACCCCTAAATGCATGAATATAATCCATTTCTATATACTTTCAATCCCGCACGGCAGAGCCTGGCAAGCTAACCATGTCATATTTTATATGCCAAAAACCAGTAACAATAATAGACCTTATTCCCATGACCTTAATGAATGGTGTGAGGCTCTTCTTGTTCCTGGAGTGAGCAGATGCCCTTGGGCTACACTAGCACACTACAGGACATATGGAGATGTTACTGATGTCCGCTCGAGCAAATCAATGAACAACGGGAAGACAAGTGATACAAGTGATTTTATTATACCACTGTGAGATATACAATTACATAGATGTTTATGTCCAAGTTTCGGTCATACATTGTTTCAGCATCAATCCCTCCACCAGTGCCCATTTCCCACCACCAATGTCCCCCATTCCCTCCCCTCTCCCTAGCCTGCCTCTATGGAGAGTTCTTTATCTGACCTTTTAAAAAACATTATGATTATAGCTTAGGTTGGAAGGTTACAATAGTATTAAAGTTTATCGATGTACAAACTCACTGCACCCCACCTTCACTAAAGTGCCTAAGACCTTCCACCACTGTCCCTTGGTTGGTTTCTTGTCTGATCTCTCATTTAGCCCTTCATTGATTGTTAACAGGCTCTGTGACTGAAGGCCAAGGGTTTGCTATTAGTTAATGCTGTGTATCTCCTTGTTTTGTCTCTCCAGATTCCATAGATGAGTGAGATCTTTCAGTATTTGTTCTTCTCCCTCTGATTTATATTGTCTAACATGATACCCTCAAGTTCCACCCAAATTGCAGCAAACTGAATAATCTCGTCTTTTCTTATAGCTGCATCATATACGATTGTGTGCATATACCACAACTTCTTTTTGCTATTCATCTGTCATTAGTATGCTTTCCCTTCCTGACCACTGTGCCAAGCACTGCAGTAAATGCAGGTGTGTGCATACATCTTTCCCAGTGAATGTTTTCGTGTTTGGGGGGTTGTGCCAAGAAGTGAAATTGCTGGTACCTATAGGGGAGCTCTATTTTTCTATACTGCTGAAGTGAATGATTAGTATACTGTGTATTCATAGAGCTTTTCATAGCAGAGACCAAAGGAATGGTATTTGAGGAAAGATGACATTTCTGCAATTTTTCTTGTCTCCAGGAATTTATTTACAAAATTTGGTCTCATTTAAAAGAAGGATAAAGTATTATACAAGTCCCAGAAGCAGAAAGGCTTGGTGTTCCATTACAGTGTACAGAAGGGAGGAAGCGTGCTAAATCTGCCATGTGTTGAAAAGCAAAGGAAAAATGTTCAAGTACAATTGCTATCAGCTATATGCACTGCAGAAAGAAACAACACAACAGCAGGCAGGAACTCTTTCTGCCCGTAGCAAGCATGTGGTGAGTGAGATACTCATAAACCTTCTTCTGATAGTGGTATGATTTTAGAAAAATAGCTTTGCAAGTCTATAAAAAAGATGTTTGTTTTCTTTTTTCTTAGTCATTTCCTTTCTAAGCTTCTGTTGAAGGGAAATAATTTTATATAAGAAGACAAAAGATGGGCCGGAGCGATAGCCCAGCGAATAGGGCATCTGCCTTGCACGCGGCCGCCCATGCCAGCCCGGGTTCAATCCCGGCATCCCATATGGTCCCTCGAGCACCGCCAGGAATAATTCCTGAGTGCAGAGCCAGGAGTAACCCCTGAGCATCGCCGGGTGTGACCCAAAAAGCAAAAAAAAAAAAAAAAAAAAAAGACAAAAGATGAAAACAACTCAGACATTATTCTAGGGGTATGGTATGGGACCTTAAAAACTATGAGTTGGGTATGAAATATTATGCTTCATATCAGGTAATGTTAATTCCACTGCCACAACATCCAGGTAACTTTTACACATCACACCAAAACATTCCAGTCTTGCTGTATAAAAGTATTTTTGTGTTGACATGTTTTTCTTTCCTTTAGCTGGTGGTACTGGAATGTGTGTGTGTGTGTGTGTGTGTGTGTGTGTGTGTGTGAGAGAGAGGAGGGGGGCGGGAGGGAGGGAGGGAGGGAGGCACCTCCCAGGATCCTTTGCTGCAACCAAGCTGGCAGTTAAATGTGAGGTCCTGAGGGTACAGTGCTACTCAGACCCTGTGATGCGGAGAACTACCTGAACCCCAGGGGCGCTCCAAGGTCTTCTGGGCCACACCTAGCAACACTCAGGGGAACATGTAGTGCTGGCAGTTGAACCAAAGTCCATCGCATTCAAGACAAGTGCCATTACTTTTATGCTGTCTGACCCACAATTTCTTGATGACTAAGAACTTTGTTCTTAGAATGACCATACTCCCCATGTTTCTTATACCTCACTCTATTTCTTTCATTTCACCCACACTTACAATGACTGAGACCAAGCGAGAATTGCAGGTTTCAAGAAACACAACATAAGCCCTCCACTAGAAAATGATTAGATTCTAAACAAGTGTCATCAGGCAAAATGTTTCTAACTTTACACTTGGGATTGCTAAACAGCTAGACCAAACAGGAAATTCCAAAAGAAACCTCGTGATACAAGTGTGGGAGGGAGTGCATTGTAGAATTCCCAGTGAAATAGCTCATCTTTCAAGGCCTAAGAGACAGATGTCAGTGCCCCTTGGGAATTGCCCACCAGAAATCAGTTCAATGGGAAAAAATGTGTTGAGATACATAAAAATGATGCTGCTCTATTAATAGTCACCAGCGACTCCTGTGAGACCTAAATCATGACACATTCAACATAACCAAGGGACACTCCAGAGAATAGCTAAAACTCCCAATGTGCCTTTTTTCTGCTGAACCTGGTGAGCAATCTGGTTTAACCAAGACTTATGAAGAAAGGGGTTCCCTCAAGAAAAAGACACAAGGACAGAAATCACCGATGTGGCTGTCATGGCGCATTCTTCCAACATGGACGATGTAGACAAGATCCCTGTGTGGGATAGCTGTTGTCTGCCATGTTGGCCTTGAGAAGGAAGCTCAAGGTCACATGTGTGCACACCTCCCTCACAGAAAGTCTGGTTCACCTAGTTCAGTGTTTGTCCTTGGAAGAAAATGGTAATGTGGGGTTCATTAAAAAAAAATCACTGTATCACTGTCTTCCCATTCATCATCGATTTGCTCGAGCAGGCACCAGTAACATCTCCATATGACCTGTCTCATGCTAGTAGAGCCCAAGGGCACCTGCTTGCTCCAGGAACATAAAGAGCCTCAAACCATTCCATCAGGTCATGAGAATGAGGTCTATAATTGTTACTGGTATTTGGCATATCAAATACGACATGGGTAGCTTGCCAAGCTCTGCCGTGCAGGTAGCATACTCTTGTAGTCATCTAAAAATACAGCATTTATTGATGAACCGGGCTGTGATAGGCTGGTCTGCTGGATGGAGTTCTGACGAGGGAGAAGTCCGGATGTGGAAAATGGAGGCCCTCATGGAGTGGGGGGAGGCTCTTCTGGGGTGGCGGGCCAGGGCTAGAACTTGCCATCCCTCCCAGGCGCCTCTTGAGCAGCTGGGCACAGGGAGAGCCAATAGCAGCTCTGCCCCATGTCTGTGAGTCTCTGGATCAGCATACCTGGGCCGATTTAAAACAGACTGCTGCAGGGTGGATCTCAATGAGCCGGGCTGTGATAGGCTGGTCTGCTGGGTGGAGTTCTGACAAGGGGGAAGTCCGGATGTGGAAAATGGAGGCCCCTCATGGAGTGGGGGGGGTCGTCTGACTTGTTGTGAGGCTCTGCTGGGGAGGCGGCCCAGGGGCTAGAACCTGCCATCCCTCCCAGGCGCCTCATGAGCGGCTGGGCACAGGGAGAGCCAGTAGTAGCTCTAGGGAAATTATAGTTGTGAAATCAGCCCTTAGTAAATCTGAAGTAACACTTTCAGGGTTTCTCTTTGATCAGGGATTAAACAAACAAGAGATGAACTTGAAGATTTGGTTAGGAAGAGGCAAACCATTAGAGCCCGACAGATCTCTGAGCAGCTGCGAGTAAGGTCAGTAATAGAGCACCTGCTCTGTATGTGTGAGGCCCTGGGCTTGATCCCTGGCACTTGCTGGCAGTGATCTTCACAATCCACACTCCGCAGCTCGTAAGATCTCCACCCAGCAGATTAATCTCATTATCATTAAAAAAGAAATAAAAATATGAAACAAAATTGTGACTACTCACTGTCATAAACTATTGAAGCCTTTACCAAGAATCAGGCTTCTGCCTGTACTTTCCCCCCACTTTTTATTTATTTATTTATTTATATGTTTATTCATTCATTCATTTATTTTTGCTTTTTTGGGTCACACCCAGCAATGCTCAAGGATTACTCCTGGCTCTGCACTCAGGAATTAATCCTGGCAGTGTTGGGGGACTATATGGAATGTCGGGATTGAGCCCAGGTCGGCCACATGCAAGGCAAACGCCCTACCCGCTGGTGCTATCTCTCCAGCCCTCCAGCACCTAACACTGTGGGTTTACAAAGTTGTTCATGATGATTTGTTACCAGCATTCAATATTCCCACAAATTCCACCTCCACTGTCACCTTCTCTCCACCATCGTCTTCATTTTCCCAACCGCCCCTCAAGCCTGCGCCTGTAGCAGGCCCACTGCAATTTATTTTTGTTTGCTACCACTAAATGGCTAAAGAATGATCACAACATATTTTCGTAGAAGAAAATTTGTGAAAATTGTTTATTTTACCATGGGGACATTAAGTTCTTGTCTGAGAGTTTACTAAGCTGTTACAAATTAAGCCTTCTGTGTTAATGTTTTTGTTTGGTGAAATTGGTATTCTGTATTACATGCCACCGACTCTGGTGTGCTAGTACTGGGATGTCAGTGTTGAAGAGTTTGGAGATGTCACTCCAGAAAATCCAGAATATTCAACTGGCCAGAGGCATGACGGCAGCTTTGAGGTGTGGGAGCGTCTGCTGGGGCTTGGGCAGAAGCTGGCCCGACCCTCCAAGATCACCCAGGAGGTCTCAGCCAGGAATGGGTGTCCAAGAAATGTTTTCAGCTAGTTGATTTCTTTCGAGATTTATTTATGAGACTCTGAAACAAGGAGGAAGATGAGCTTACACGGTGGCAAGCAGTGGTGGAAACTTCTACCCTTCTTTGCCTAGTTTTCTACATTTCCCCTGGCTGATGTTTAGGTCTCAGGCTACCCTCAGCTCTGCAGGCTTTGGAGCAGGGTTTCTCAGCAGAGTTGAACTTAAGCTCCAGGGTGGTCCTTTGGATTCCCAAAAGATCTATCTCCATTCTAAAAAACTGTAAAAAAGGTGAGTCCAACTAAAGAGTAGAAATGCTTAAGCCACCAGGCAACCCAGCACTCTCCAAAGGTCTTTCTGTGCTTCTTGGAACTCTCACCACCAACAGTCTTGTTTTGTTCTATTTCTGAGTCATCTGAAACCTAATTCAGAAACATTGGTGAATAAGAAAGAAAAGCCAGACAAAAGATGATTATTAAAAGGTGGTATTCAATTATCATGTTAATTATTTTTCTTATTCCAATTAAAAATTTCTTTAGTCTTTTGAAAATAAAGAACATCCTGAAGAAAAAAAATTTTACATAATTGTAGCCACCTAAACCTAGAACAGAAAGGAGTGGTAGATTCATATACGACAATTTTTTATGTCTCTCCCTTTCTCAACCTCTCATGTAATCTACAGATTACAAATATTAAAAAGTATATGAAATTAGGGCCCGGAGTGATAGTCCAGCAGGTAGGGTGTTTGCCTTGCACTGCGGCCAGCCCGTGCCGGCTCGGGTTCAATTATCCCCGGCATCCCATATGGTCCCCCGAGCATCGCCAGGAGTAATTCCTAAGTGCAGAACCAGGAGAAACCCCTGAGCATTGCTGGGTATGACCACAAAAAAAAAAAAAAAAAAAAATTAAAAAGTATATTAAATACAAAATCTCTCAATTTTATCCCCAAAGTGGCTCTCATATTTATGTGCATCTTTCCATTTCAACTACCACCATCCTCATTCAAGCTATCATCATAGACTGTTTAGACTACAACCATAATCTCCTAATCTTACTTTTGTTTAGTATTTTGCTTTTCACCTGTTTATTCCACACCAGAAACTAGAGAGAGTTTCTGAGAATGCAAATATTATCTCAACAGTATTCTTACATAAAAGTCTGCAATGGCCAATAAACATTTGGAAATATGTTCCCCTAGCTACTCATGCAAAAATGTAATTAAAAAACACAGTGTGATATCTCCATAAAACAACCAGAACAGATACTTAAAGCTAAAACTATGTGAAGCACCAAGTCTAGGTGAGTATGTAGAGACTGTATTTTCATACTTTACTGGTAAGAAGGAGAAATGGAACCACTGCTTTAGAAAACAATTTTAAGGTATCTGCTTTTTATTCTTCTCTCATAGATCCATCATTCTTCTCTCATAGCTCTCATCCTGCTATAATACCATTTTCTTTATCCCTACATAAATGCATACTTATCTAGCTACATTTCCCACAGTGGAAATGTACATTCTTATTATAACAGATTATTATACATTCTTATTCTTAAGAGTATTCCACCCGCACAGCAGAGTCTGGCAAGCTACCCGTGTCGTATTTGACATGCCATAATACCAGTAACAATTATAGACCTCATTCCCATGACCTGATGGAATGGTTTGAGGCTCTTTATGTTCCTGGAGCAAGCAGGTGCCCTTGGGCTCTACTTGCATGAGATAGGACATATGGAGATGTTACTGGTGCCTGCTTGAGCAAATCGATGATAACGGAAAGACAAGTGACACAAGTGATACAAGTGATTCTTATTATAACATTCTTTTTTTTTGGTTACTGTAAAGTTTTAATAATATACTGACTTTATAGTTTTCAGTACAAACCAAAATAAAATCAAAATAAGCATTCTACAGGTTTAATAACCACTTGTTTTCACATGGACATGCATATTCATTTTTAGCATTGATGATGATTATACTTTCTAATAACTTTTCTCCTGACTCCTAGAATGTCTCCTAATTTGTCTCCTATCCTTCATAACTTAACCAACTCTAATCATAAAGCCTGAAACAAGTTGCTTAGTTACTTTATAGTCCAATGTCCAATGCTAGAGACTCACAGACATGAGGCAGAGCTGCTACTTGCTCTCCCTGTGCCCAGCCGCTCACGAGGCGCCCAGGAGGGATGGCGGGTTCTAGCCCTGGCCGGCCACCCCAGCAGAGCCTTGCAACAAACCAGACGACCCCCCACTCCATGAGGGCCTCCATTTTCCACATCCGGACTTCTCTCTTGTCAGAACTCCACCCAGCAGACCAGCCTATCACAGCCCGGCTCATGCGGCCGCTAGGGCGCGTGGTTCATCAATAAATGCTGGACTTAGAGATGACTACAAGAGTATGCTACCTGCATGGCAGAGCCTGGCAAGCTACCCGTGTTGTATTTGATATGCCAAATACCAGTAACAATTATAGACCTCATTCCGGAATGGATTGAGGCTCTTTATGTTCCTGGAGCAAGCAGATGCCCTTGGGCTCTACTAGCATGAGACAGGACATGTGGAGATGTTACTGGGGCCCGCTCGAGCAAATCGCTGATGAACGGGAAGACAGTGATACAGTGACAGTCCAATGCTATCCCTGCATAGTTAGGGTGTGGGCCCTGTTATGCACTTGCACTTGTTTGTATCACTTTTCTGTTATGCTACAAAACATTTTCTTAGAAAATATAGAAAGAAGCAAAAGCATTTGGAGATGAACATGGCAGCAAAAAAAGGAATAGTACAAAGGAAGTCAGTCCTGCAATATTCTTATTATAACAAATAAGACTAGATGCTTCTCAAACACTCTGCATATTTGTATGAATAAGCCAATTAGGATAGGATCATGCATGAGAATGAAAAATCTTTAACTATAAGAACAGGAAATGGATCTTCAGTGAGAGAAGACATAAACCATAGTATTTATTGTATAAGTCCATGTACATAATGTACAAAACCAAGCAAACATATATATTATGAAAAGCCAAACCGGTGCTCACTCTCAGGAGAACCAGAAGGAGGTACAACCAAGCCTTATTGGCTTCTGACAATGTTTTATTTTCTCATCTGGATGCTTCCTTTATAGATACTCAGCCTGTGAAAGTCTCATTTTGTGTAAAATCTCTGTCTTTATGCTCTGTGCTTCATAATATATACAGTGTTTATTCTATGAAGGACACTACCCAGTGGTGCTGGTGGAATCGGTGTTTGAAGCCATTTTCAGAAATACCCCGTCTCATAATGGTGTTACGAGATTTGCTAATGCTCAGTCCAGCACTGCAGGTAACCATCAAGGCTATACAAGGTGGTGCTTGAGGGGCTATGCCATGCAAGAGATAAAACTTGGGTCCTTGTACTTGCCAGACATGTACTCTACTCTTGGAGTCACATCTCCAGCCCTCCATAGATTCTTATAGCTACACCAAGATCATTTAAATTATGCAATAAAAATAAATAAATAAATTATGCAATGAATTTCCACTGAGAGAAAAATCTCAGCTCTTCTCCATGGGTTATATATCACCTAGCACCAGCCTGCATTTCCTTCCTTGCTTTGAACCGCTCACTCCAAAACTCCAGCATTCTGACTCAGCCCCCTGGGTAGAACGTCATTCTTTCTCACGTCAGTGCTTTTGTATCTGTTCTTCCCAAGAAGATTAGCCAATCCAGAGGCCAATCCTGCCTGCCACTCATTTTTCTATAAACTTCAAATGTATAAAAAGTTACTGGAATGCGACTATGCCTATTCATTGGGGTGTTGTATGTAGAAGCTTTGTTAATACAACTACCACAGACTGCATGGCTCACAAAATGGGAAATATTTACTTTTTGGCCCTTTGGAGAAAAAATTGCCAACTACTACCCTAGAAAATTCTGACACACTAACTCCCCATCTGTTTGACTCCTGCTCAGATTTTAGAATCCAACAAAAGCCAGTCTTTCATTCGATCAAACCTAGGTCCACATTTGTATATTCCTGGCCTTTTTTTCAATGAATTTCCCTTGTTTCAAATTCTCAAATGACTTTCTTTGCTTTTTGGATAAAGCACAAAATTTCTTAGACCAGAAGCACCTCTTTTTAATGTCGGCCATGAAGTACCTCTCCTAAACACCTCTCTTGTCTTTTCTTCTGTATTTTGTTTGTTTTGTCTCTGGGCCCGTGCCACAAACTCAGTGTGTTCTTCTACACCGTACTCCTTTGCCTCTTATTCAGAGGCAAAGAATTTATGCCTCAAGACTGTTTTCCAACTCTAATCTGGGAATACTTGCTCCTTCATCACATTAGATAAAGATTATACAGCAAGGGACCAGAGTGATAGTACAATGGGTAGGGCTTTTTACCTTGCAAGGGGTTGACACAAATTTGATCCTGGGCATCCCAAATATTCCCAAGCCTTGCTAGAGGTGATCCTTGAATGCAGAGCCAGAAATCCACTGCATGTGGACCCCTCAAAAACATCCAGTAATGATAATAAAATGGTTACACAGCAATAGGCAAAAGAAGAAGAAGAGGAGGAGGGAGGAGGAGGAGGAGGAGAAGGAGGAGGAGAAGAAGGAGAAGGAGAAGGAGAAGGAGAAGGAGGAGGAGGAGGAGGAGGAGGAGAAGAAGGAGGAGAAGGAGAAGGAGAAGGAGAAGGAGGAGGAGGAGGAGGAGAAGGAGAAGGAGAAGGAGAAGGAGAAGGAGAAGGAGGAGGAGGAGGAGGAGGAGGAGGAGGAGAAGGAGAAGGAGAAGGAGAAGGAGGAGAAGAAGAGGAAGAAGAGGAAGAAGAGGAAGAAGAGGAAGAAGAGGAAGAAGAGGAAGAAGAGGAAGAAGAGGAAGAAGAGGAAGAAGAGGAAGAAGAGGAAGAAGAGGAAGAAGAGGAAGAAGAGGAAGAAGAGGAAGAAGAGGAAGAAGAGGAAGAAGAGGAAGAAGAGGAAGAAGAAGAAGAAGAAGAAGAAGAAGAAGAAGAAGAAGAAGAAGAAGAAGAAGAAGAAGAAGAAGAAGAAGAAGAAGAAGAAGAAGAAGAAGAAGAAGAAGAAGAAGAAGAAGAAGAAGAAGAAGAGAACTCTAACAAGGGCCACGAAGGGGTGAGGGGTTTTCCTCAGGTGAATGGCAACAGTCTGTCTCTTGATTGTAGAGGTGGTCATAAATGAAAGACATCAGCTTCACCCGATTCATGCACACCTACATAGGCTAGATTTTGCTACATGGAAATTATATCTTAAAAACCCCAACTTTTGTTCAAAGGAGAAGAAAGGAATATGGAGCAGAAGAAATGCTGGTGTACTCCTGGCAAGTAGGTTTTTGCAAGAAGGGTTTTGTTGTTTGTTATAGAACTGTGACACTGGACTTTAGATTTCCTCGATCTAAAGAGAGCAGTAAGGGAAGAAGTAGGCTTTAAACTAGCAGTAGCAAACGACAGTAGAATCTGGGCTTGCTCACTGTGTCAGACAAGCTGGCAGTGGACCTTCAGAGGAGCCTCAGGCTTAACTGATGTTTCCTAAACCTCAGCCTCCCACCACGCATACACACGGCAAGTCTCTATCAACTACATAGCAGTGCTGTGAAGATCAGAAAACAAACAAAAGCTTGAAAACTGGAGGAGAACTGGTGGTGGAGAGATGGGGATGGGGTGGGAGAAACAGGGAACATTGGTGTTGGGAAATGTACACTGGTGGAGGGATGGGTGTTAGAAAAAAATGGTGGGGAACCTGAAAGAAACACATTTGAGATATCTTTGATGTGGTTGGTTTGCTCACACAAATCCAAAGTTTGATTTTAATAAAAGCTACAGTGGTCAACTCTGTAAAGTGAGGTGATTCTCTCTTTCCGGGGCCAGGGAGAGGCATACCTAGTGATGTAAGGGATGAGTCTAGGGGACCTGGGAGCGCTGGGGTGCTCCTATGTAAACCACCTGCCCCAGTCCTTTGTGTTATCTCCCTGGCCCAAGTGAGGTGATTCTCATCAGAGCAGAAAACAAGCGCATCAAATTATATAAGATTATAAAAATGTTCCTATGCTCCAATATAAATATTTTTAATGAAGGGAAATATTTCATGAACACAAACATGATAAAAATTGACTGTTAAAATTTTTTTTAAACAGCGGGTAGGGCATTTGCCTTGACGTGGCCGGCCCATGCCGCCCGGGGTTCGATCCCTGGCATCCCATATGGTCCCCGACCACCGCCAGGAGTGATTCCTGAGTGCAGAGCCAGGAGAAACCACTGAGCATTGCCAGGTGTGACCCCCCAAAAAAAAAAGCAAAAAAAAATTACTTTAAACAGTTCATTGAGGGTTTAACAAACATGGCTAACATAAAAATGAATTATATGGAACAGTTATTGCTTAATAGTTACAGCAATAATCCATTTTACAAGAAGAGAGTTATGGAACTAGAAACTGTAGATGGCTTCTTAATATTGTGGGTATATGAAAAATCACTTAACTGTGCTTTTAAAATGGGGTAGCTGGCAAATTTTGTTACATATTTTACTACCGTTTTTATCTAGTTAGTTAGCTAGCTAGCTAGTTAGTTATTTGCTTTTTGGGTCACACTTGGTGATGCTCAGGGGTTACACTCCTGGCTCTGCACTCAGGAATTACTCCTGGCAGTGCTCAGGGGACCATATAGGACACAAGAGATAGAACCTGGGTCAGCTGCATGCAAGGCAAATGCCCTACCTGCTGTACTATCACTCTGGACCACAGTTTTATTTTTTTAATGGAAAGAAAATCAATAGCAAGTTACTGTATTGGACAGTCGTTTGGCATTATTTACTAAAAGTAAAATGAACATATGCAAACTACAATGAAGCACTTCTACTAGATATATAGCTAACAGAAATATATATACACACATATGTTCACCAAGATATATGTACAAAACTATCTATAAACCATGCTATTCAATAGTAATAGCCCACCATGCTATATACTAACCAAATGTCCATCAGATAGATTGGGCTTAATAGAATGAAATGTGTTTACCAGCCTCCATGCAAATGAGTTATTTACAAGACCAAGCAACATATGTAGAAATATCACAAATGCAAGAAGGAGCAAAAGAAACCAGCTACCTCCTGAATTCATTTACATGAGGCAGAATTAATTAATTTCAGATATACAGGCAGAATTAATCAGGAAACTAAAGGCTGAGGCAGCAGCTGTCAGTGGGGATCTGGGCTAGTAGGGATCACAACTCATTTTCTGGGGTGCTGGTCACATATTGATTCTTGATCAGGCATGCCTAGTTTGTCCAGATTCACTGAGCTGCTCTCTTTTGACTTACTCCCTTCTCTGTACAGTATGCCTAAAATGAATAAATCCCCTTCTTAACTGAGCAAAAAGCTGAATCTTGTAAGAAATAAAATATCACAGGAGATAATCAGAGTATGCCACGCTTCAATAAGCCACTCTCACATAAGGGTTATTTTGAGCTGAAGTCAACTGAGAGAACAGACTCAAAGGATGCCCCAATCCTCCCAGATGCAGAATAGAAATTTCCCTCTGTACAAGGCACATAAATTTCCATTTGTAATGGGTTTTGCATCTCCCCTGCCAGGGAGGGGAGCCTGACACTTAGTTCTTAATCACCAACTCTAATCATAGACACTATCCTGTGTCTGCCTAACAGAATCTTGCTAAATAATATTATCTCCCATGTTTCCCTTATCTATTTACCACCTCATATATTTATCATATATTTACCCAATTATGGACCTCATTCCCATGACCTGGAGGAATGGCTTGAGGCTCTTTCTGTCCCTGGAGCAAGCAGATGCCCTTGGGATACACTTGCTTGTGAGAGGACTAAGGAGATGTTACTGGTGCCCACTCGAGGAAATCGATGAACAACGTGAAGGCAAGTGATACAAGTGATATTTACCCAAATAGAGCAGTTAGGGGAAGAAAGAACAAAAGCCGCCACTCACTTCACCCCAGAGAACCCAACGAGGCCATGAGCTGAGCTGGGAAGGAGCGACTTCTGCAGGGAAGCAGACAGGAATATCCAAATTCAAACCTGGATATGAAGAGACTCAAACCGTTCGTTCAGGGTCTTGACGAAGAAGTCTGACCATCTTGATTAAATCGCTCTAGAAGCAGTTTCCATAGATGGGACTGGAACAGTCCCTCTGAGAACAAAAGCCTGTAGGATGATTTGGAGTCCATGTAGGTTGGAGGGAAGATGGTCATGCTTGGCTCCCAAGAATGAGTACGGGGGAGTTCTTCCTGTGTTAGTCTTAAAGAGTCTAATAGAAGTTGTAAACTGCTACACCGGAGCTGCCGTTATGAGAAATCTGCTAACCTGTAGCCCATGACCAAATTAGCTGTAATGAAGCTGCTGCTCTAAAACCCTTCAGCCTTGCCCGGAGGGTTCCAGACCAGTGGGCTTAGCAATTCAATCAGTGAAAGGCACAAACTCTGTGGGATCTTGTTCAGGAAATTTAGAAACGTAGAATTGTGTCTGTGTTCCACCTGCTCCAGTAGAAGAGCACTATGGGAAGCTGGAGGGGACCAGGAATAAGCGAGGTGTTAGAAAACAGAGTTCCATGCGCAGCCAACACAGACCTACTTTCCGTGAATGTCAGCTGCCAGCCTTATGATTCCTGCACTGGCTATGACACCTGGGTCAGTGCAGGCGGCCTGACTTGGCGTCTGTCCTCCCTAATTCTCCATCTGTCCCCTTCGTGCTCAGGGCATTCTTTTAGGAAGATTTCAGCCACCCAGCTCTAGCCACACTTGGGGAGGGAGAGTTGGTGATGTTCCCAGGGTGAGCAGGCTCTGTCTGCACCATCAACTGAAAACACAGAGCCTCTTTCCTGTAGAGTTTGTTCTTTAATTCATTCATTCATTCATTCATTCATTCATTCATTCATTCATTCATTCATTCATTTATCCAAGGAGTGTTTTGTGAGAGATGAAGAAAAGAAGAAAATCAACAAAATTCCAACTCAAGAAATTAACTATTTTTTTTTTTTGCTTTTTGGGTCACACCGGGCAATGCTCAGGGGTTTCTCCTGGCTCTGCACTCAGGAATTACTCCTGGCAGTGCTCGGGGGACCATATGGGATGCCGGAGATCGAACCTGGGCAGGCATGGGCCGGCCGCATGCAATGCAAGTGCCCCACCCACTGGGCTATCTCTCCGGCCCCAAATTAACTAATTTTAAAGAGTTTTTCTTTTTTGGGGAGAAGGAAGGTTTAGGCCACACTTGGTCATGTTCGGTATAGACTAATCCTGGCTCTATCCTTAGGGGATCATGCAATGTCAGGGATAGCAGGGGATTAAATTCTGGCTTCCAACAGGCAAAAAAAAAAAAAAATTAACTCAGCCTTTGAGCTATCTTTCCAGCCCAAAATTTATATTTTTCTTCAGGATAGGGGTGGGGGGAGAAAGACAGTAAGAATAAAATAAGATAATTTCAAGTGAGTGAACTCTAGAAAGTGAAGAAAGCCGGGAAGAGACAGAGCATGGCAGGGGAGGAGCCCCTCAGTGCTTCTGACCAGCAGGGTCTTAAGGAACAAAAACAGAGATCCTCAACCTCGCATGGAAAAGAAAAAAGTCCCTTGGGGGTGTGGGGGCGGAATGGGGGGTGGATCGCTCTGTCATTTTAACAGATTGTTGTCACTTCAGCACTGTTGCCTGGCAACACAGCCCTGCCACAGACAAACCTGGCAGAGCTGGGAACCCAGGTAAGCAGAGGCATTTCTGCTAAGCAGAAATGCTGCCACCAGAATCATCAAGAAGGCTGTGAAAAGGAGAGGAGGAAGAGGAGACTTGTGGGGAGCCAGAGCGCTGTCCTAACGCTTGATCCACAGGCAGTGAAACTAGACTCAGTGATCTGAATGGGCCCCTCCCTCTCAGCTGATTGGCCCTTGTCGTCACTGGGTAATCTGGCCCCAGCATCCCTCTTACTGATACCAGGTGGGAGAGGTCCTTTATTGCAGGGGCTTTCCCTCATGATCCCTTGCTTCCATTTTTGGGCCTCACCCAGTTGTGCTCAGAACTTGGCACTGCACTCAGGAATCACTTCTGGCATGACTCAGTGTGCCAGAGATCCAACTTGGGGAGGCCAAGAACGAGGCAAGCACTTAACCCCACACGTCAGCCTGGCCCCTGTTGTCATTCTTTTTTGTTCCTCTGTCCGTAATTTCCCCCGACTATATGGCTTTCCCTTTATCACTGATTCTAAGATACGTCAGTAAGGTATTTCTTGTATTGTTTTGTGTGTTTTGTTAGTGTTGTTTTTTATGCGTGTGTGTTTGTGTGCACTTGGTTTTCACTATTTTCTGTTTAGTTTCCTTTTGGCTGGAGGAGGGTCAATACTCAGCGGTGCTGCAGGCCTACTCCTGGCTCTCTGCTCAGGGATGACTCCTGGCAGGGCACAGTGACCATATGTGGTGCTGGGGACCAAACCCTGGTGGACGCATGCAGGCAAGCTCCGTGGCCCTGTACTATCTCTCTAGCACCAGGTTTAACTGGGCTGTTTATGTCTGTGGGTACGTCCTGTCCCAAAGCGGATGGGAAGGTGGACTTAGGATGGCCAGGGACACGGCCGAAATGCTGCTTGGTGGGTTCTGCAGACTTAGACCTTGATGCAATACTTGGCTAAGTTATGAACTTTTGGGGGCTTGTTTTTCCTTTTTAGTACCACATCTGGAAGTGCTCAAGCTTTAATGCTGGGATCACTGCTGACAGTGCCAAGAGACCAGGTGTGGTGCCAAGGATCGAACCCGAGTCAACTGTGTGCAAGGCAAGTGCCCTACTCACCGTACTGTTTTCCGACCCTCATGAATATTTTGTGTGTTTGTTTTTGGTTTGGGGTCACACCTAGCAATGCTCAGGGCTTGTTTTTGGCTATGCACTTACAAATCACTCCTGGCAGTGCTCAGGGGGACCATGGGAGATGCTGGAGATTGGACACAGGTCAGCCGCATACAGGTTAAGTGCCCTCCATGCTGTACTATTGTTCAGGCCTCTCCTAGACATTTTTTAATTGAATCACTGTGAGATACACAGTTACAAAGTCGTTCGTGATTGGGATTCAGTCATACAATGTTTCAACACCCATCCTTCCGCCAGTGCACACTTCCCAATGTCCCCAGTTTCCCTTCAGACACCCCCTAGCCTGCCTTTATGGCAGACATTTTTCTTCTCTCTCTCTCTCCCCCTCTCTCTATCTTTCTCTCTCTCTTTCTGATTGGACATTATGGTTTGCAATACAAGTACTGAGAGGCTATCATGTATATTCATGTCTATCCCTTTGCCTCCTTTCAGCACTCACTCCTAGTCCAGAGTGATCACTGTCACTGTATCACTGTCTTCCCGTTCATCATCGATTTGCTTGAGCGGGCACCAGTAACATCTCCATATGACCTGTCTCATGCAAGTAGAGTCCAAGGGCACCTGCTTGCTCCAGGAACATAAAGAGCCTCAAACCATTCCATCAGGTCATGGGAATGAGGTCTATAATTGTTACTGGTATCTGGCATATCAAATACGGCACGGGTAGCTTGCCAGGCTGTGCCGTGCGGGTAGCATACTCTTGTAGTCATCTAAGAATCCAGCATTTATTGATGAACCGTGCAGCTGCTTGTGGCTGCGCAAGCCAGGCTGTGGTAGGCTGGTCTGCTGGGTGGAGTTCTGATGAGGGGGAAGTCCGGGTGTGGAAAATGGAGGCCCTCATGGAGTGGGGGTCGTCTGGCTTGTTGTGAGGCTCTGCTGGGGTGGTGGGCCAGGGCTAGAACTTGTCATCCCTCCCGGGCACCTCATGAGCGGCTGGTCACAGGGAGAGCCAGTAGAAGCTCTGCCCCATGTCTGTCTCTGGGACAAAAGCCTTACCCGCTGTGCTATCCCTCTGGCCCCCCAGAGTGACAAACACACAAAATATTCATGAGGGTTGGAAAAACAGTACGGTGAGTAGGGCACTTGCCTTGCACAGTTGACTCGAGTTCGATCCTTGGCACCACACCTGGTCTCTTGGCACTGTCAGCAGTGATCCCAGAGCGCAGAACCAGCATTAAAGCTTGAGCACTTCCAGATGTGCTCTTTTTTTTTATTTTTTGGGTCACACTCAGCGATGCTCAGGGGTTACTCCTGGCTCTGCACTCAGGAATTACTCCTGGCAGTGCTCAGAGGACCATATGGGATGCCAGGGTTTGAACCCAGGTTGGCCGCGTGCAAGGCAAAAGCCTTACCCGCTGTGCTATCCCTCTGGCCCCCAGAGTGATCATTTCTAACTATCGTTGTCGCAGTGTTCCCTTCTCCATCCTAACTGCCCCCTGACCCTTCCCTCCACCCCCACTGATACAAACTTCCAACTGGGAATCAGTCCTCCTGACCCTTGTTTCTACTGTCCTTGTCTCACACTACGTTTTTCCATATCCCACAAA
The DNA here is from genome assembly GCA_021461705.1 of Cryptotis parvus. Classification (NCBI taxonomy): domain Eukaryota; kingdom Metazoa; phylum Chordata; class Mammalia; order Eulipotyphla; family Soricidae; genus Cryptotis; species Cryptotis parvus. The sequence goes on from JAJIBD010023889.1 coordinate 63,299, forward strand.
TGTCTGCAGTCATTCTGTCTGCCCCTCTCCCTCTGACTCATTTCACTCAGCATGATACTCTCCATGTCCATCCACGTATAAACAACCTTCATTAACATTTTCAATGGCAAAGGAACTGAGTGTCCACTTTTGAGGGTGAGTAGATCGATTCCCAGGTGTACGTTCATAGCATCTTGTGATACTAATGTCTGGGAGCATTTAGCCATGAGCTTGATGAGGAAAATGTTGTACTTCTTTTATTTGAGCTACAGAGCTCAGAGCCTGTCCTTGCGGTATGGCCCTGCTCGTTTGCTTTCCTGGAGAAACCAGTGTTGCTCCTGCAGGAAGGCGGCTGTGTCTGAGGCCGACACTGAGAGAGCCCGGCCCGCTCTTCTGTCAGCCCCTGTTCACTGTTGGCTCTTAGAGATGCTCGGAGTGGTGCCCTTGGGAGAGTTCAGCTGTGCAGAGCAGGGGGACAAAGGGCACAGTGCTCACTGTGACTCACTCAGCGCACACACGAGGCTCAGCTTCTGTGTCAGCCAAAATGTGTTCGAATAACAACTGGCTGCATGCTCCACACACACACACACACACACACACACACACACATACACACGAGACACATTCATGTATACTCACAAGCACTCATGCACACAGACACACAATATACTCTTGCATTCACATACACACTTACATACACATATTCACACATATACACTCTCAAGCATCGCACACTCTCATACACACTTATACATTCACATACATTTGCATACGCATGCACATTCATACACAGCACACACATATACACGTATTCACACACATGTTCACACATATATACTTTCACACATTCATACACACTCATATTCATACACGCTCACATACACACTCACACACTTACTCATGCACACACCCATACACACATACACACACCACCAGCCCTGGCAAACCTTCCTTTCTCCCTTCTGTCTTCCCGCTGCCTCTCGGGGAAGTTGTCTTTAGAAATCTGCAAATCTGTTTGTTTGTTTGTTTGTTTGTTTGTTTTGGGTTGTCACACTTCCTCTATAAGGTGTCCAGTGCCACTGAGTCCCTGTGATGGGCCACATCCCAGACTTAGTGCCAGAACTGAAACGCAATTGCTCTCAGGCTGGGGCAGGGCTGCCCAATAGAATGTTCTGGGGCAACGGAAATGTTTACTGCCTTGCCACCCACTGCAGACCCGGCAGGCACAGGTGGCTACAGCGCATGAAAACCGCAGCTAACATGCCTGAGGAGTAGCACTTTGGGTTCTAGTTCATTTCCATTTCATTAATTTTAATTCTGTTCATTTTCATTTGAATCTGGCAGCTGCTGTGGTGATGCACGCCGTGGGTGCCCCCCCAGAGAAAGCAGGTGCATGCACAGACACCCACCTTCTCTCGTGAAGTACTTAGAGGAACAGACGCCCCCTCTGGGGAGCAGAGTGTCAGCCCCCACCCCTGAAAAACATTGGTTAATTTCTACGGGAAAATTAACGAAGACTAGGCCCCGGGCGGGCCGGGGCCCTGCGCTTCGCCGCCACATCCCGCTGCGGCTTCGCTCGTGCTGGTCACTTGGCCACTGCTCGCTCCGCCCGCTGCCACCATGATGTGCGGGGCCTCCACGTCCACGCAGCCGGCCACCGCCGAGGCGCAGGCCATTGCCGACCAGGTCAGGTCCAGCTGGAGGAGAAGGAGAACCAGAAGTTCAGCACTTTCAAGGCCGTGGAGTTCAAGTCCCAAGTGGTGGCTGGGAGAAACTACTTCATCAAGGTGCAGGTGGACGAGGACGAGTTTGCGCATCTGCGCGTGTTCCAGAGCCTCCCCCATGAGAACAAGCCCTTGGTCCTGGCCAACTACCAGACGAGCAAAGCCCGGCTCGACGAGGCTCACCTACTTCTAGGTCGTGGCCTGAATCGGAACCAGAACCGCCCTGCCCCACGTGACCCCCCAAGCCACTCAGTGCCGGCTGTATGTTCCCTCAGAATAGCTGTTTTTCACACTTCTGAAAAAAAAAAAAAAAGAAAAGAAAATGAACAAAGACTTTTTGGAGGTGGTGGCTGGGAAAATAGAATTCAAGGAGGGAAAGGACGGCAGCAGTACTCAGGACGATTGCGGCAGAAATGAGCATTGCGCAAGGAGCAAAGCTTGGAAAGCCATCATAGACTTGAGATGTGAGGAGAAGAGCAGGAGTGAAAGTGGTTGGGGGAGCAAGGGGGAGAGTTCTGGCCGTCCTGCAGCCCCTGGGGCAGGAAGTCAGAGCTGCAATGAAAAGCAGACAGCTCGAATCAGACCCCAAAATGGGGTGTGGGATAGACCAAGGGAGGAATGGCATTGTCCAAATGAGACAGACCTGATGGGGCTCCGGGGACCCTATGGAATGCTGAGGACCAAACTCAGGCTTGTCATGTGCAAGGCAAACTCCCTATCTGCTTTAATATTTCTCCAGCTCCACACATAGTGGATTTTTTAAGGGCAAAACATTCTTGGAGGAAGCTAAACCATCTCTCAGGGAGGTGACTGATCAGAAATTCAAAGAGAGGAGCTGGAGCAATAGCAGAGCGGGTAGGGCATTTGCTTTGCACACGGCCAATCTGGGTTCAATCCGGCATCCCATATGGTCCCCGAGCACCACCAGGAGTAATTATTGAGTGTAGAGCCAGGAGTAACCCCTGAGCATTGCTGGGTGTGACCTTAAAAGCAGAACACACACACACACACACACACACACACACACACACAGAGAGAGAGAGAAGAAATTCGAAGAGAAAAGATCGGCTATTCCAGCCCTCCAACTCTCCACACTGCTTGGCACCAGCTCAATGCCACCCACGAGCAGTCGAGACCACAGTCTCCCAAGACACCTTCCAAAGCTGGTGATAGAGTGAAGGGTGGCCCTTAGTGAAACTAAAGGCAGCAGGAAGAAACCTTGCCTGGGAAGAGTATTTCGTTTGGGGCTCCTTGAGTTTAGGGTGCCATTGATTGGAAGTGTTGGGACAGGAAGATTTGCTGTGAAGCCAGGAGCTCACAGAGAAATGGAGATAACAGGACTGGGAGAGAGGTCCTGGGAGAAAGGATCAGAAAAGGCAAGGAAGCAGGAGTCAGGGCACAGACCGGATTGTCTATGTCTAGGCCATCACTAACCAGGTAGCCTCCTGGTCAGCCTCATTGCCTGAGCCGTTGATACCTTATCTCGTCAAACTTTCTGCCAAACTTCACCATTGTGACAGGGATGCAGATCAAATGGTCTGTGAATATTCACCTAAACACCCCACCCCTATTTTCCACACCCCCAGCCCACAGCACATGTTTGTTTTTTTCCTTTTTGAATTAAATGCAAAGACGGAACTGAAGGGGTGAGAAATTCAGTCACATGGACTCCCATCCTGCATGTCCCAGACCCGACAGACAGACAGACAGACAGACAGACAGACAGACAGACAGACTGTGTATACACACACTCATGCACCCACACTGTTACCACTCCCTATGACAATTGTCCTGGTATTCAAAGGCTGTGTACCCTTGGGACTCAGGCCAAAAGCTCCTTCCTCCGGCAGAGTGGACTCCACAGCACCTACTGCAGGGGTGGAGCGTCCAGCTCAGGAAATCATGCTCTGAATGTAACGAGACGGACACGTGTGCTTCTTGTCAGCTGTCTGTGCCCAGCTGCCTGTATTATGGGACTGGAAAATGATGCTATAAATATTCAAATGGCCTTAGAGAAAAATTTCCCTTCCTCTGATCTATTGCGTAGTCTACTGTTGTAACAGGATTTCTACTCTTAGGGCTAGAGAGATAGTACAGAGAGGAAGGCACTTGCCTTGCACATAGCTGACCTCTGCTTGATCCCTGGTAGCCCAGATGGTTTCCCAGAGTCTGCCAACAGGAACGGTCCCTGAGCACAGAGCTAGGATTAAATGCCAAGCACTACCAGGTATGGCCAATTTCTAGTTTTGAGGGGCTTTTGTTTATTTGTTTTTTTTTTTGAGTCACACACAGCTATGCTCAGGTTACTCCTGGCTCTGCACTCAGGAATTACTCCTGGCTGTGCTCAGGGAATCATATGGGATGTCAAGGATCAAACCCAGATTGGTTGCATGGAGGGCAAATGCCCAACTTGCTGTACTATCGCTCCAGTCCTTTTTTGTTTGTTTTTTTCTTTGGCCACATCCAAAAGATGCTTAGGGCTTACTCTTGATGCAGGGATAACTCCTAGTGTTTCTCAGTGGACCATGGCTAATGCTGGGGATCCAACTGGGGTCTGCTGTGTGCAAAGCAAGTGCCTTAATCCCTGTACTAACTCCTCAGCCCTTGACTTGAATTCTTAAGACGTGAGTTTTAATAAGCCAGGAGAACTGATGGTCAAGGTCAACAGCCGAAACTTAGTTTCCTAGTCTTGGGCTTTCAGCACCAGGCACAGGAAAGATGAAGTCTGCTTTCATCCAGCTGTTCTGACATGTCACAGCCTCTAGAAAGGGGTAAGGGGCTTCCCCAAGTTCTGACCTGGAAACTCAGGGTAAAGCTGAAAAAAGTCACTAAAGCTGGTCTGTTCCATTTCCTCCACAGGGCAGTCAGGAACATTCTATAGGGGAGACCTTATGCCTTCTTCGGATGTGGCCCAGCCCTGAGTTATCCCAGCGTGTCACACCCAGACTGCTAGGACCAATGATATGATGGGAAAGTATCCCAACACCATGCTAGGTCTCACCCTGAAATAGGGACAGGATTCTGGAGCTGCAAGGAAAGAGTCACATCCCACTCCCACTGCCAAATTAGCCCCTGCAAGGGCTGAGCTTAAAACAGCAAAAGGCTTCCAGAAAACTGGAAACATGCTGACAAGTGCTTGAAGGAAAACCACAGGGAGGAGGAAACTGGGGGAGCAATAAGATTCTCAAGAAAAATTCCCTTCTCTGTACAGTTCAAGCCAATTCACCTGAGATTTCCCGTGGGCTTGTGCTGGAAGGGCCATTCCGGGGCTCAGTGCTACTTAGGTCTGCTAAGGACTCAGCGCCTTGATTGCCATCAGCACAGTCGCCATTGTACTGACAGCACTCAGGACAGCACTCAGGGTACAGTGGGGAAACATGAAATTCCACTGGAGATTATCTGTGTGAAACAGATACATATTTGCTATATGGTAGCTGTGATTGTTGTTGTTACTGTTGGCGTGTCCCAAGCTTCGTGGCTCCATGCCACGTGTCTCCATAGTTTGGGAAGAAGCTTGAGCAGGTGGCAGGAAGGATGCCTGAGTTAAGAGACGCAAAGGTGAGGGAGCTCATAGAAAGTAGGACAGGAAGTCTAGAGCTCAGATTACTAAAAGCAGGACACGTACGGATTTGGTGATCAAGTTGAGGAATGAAGGGAAGACACACTGAAAAGCAGAAGTTCCCTTTATCTACAACTGCCTGCACGTGGGGGTTGGTTGGGAGAGAAAGACTTACAGAGCTATGGAGAGGAGCCCCCTTTCCTGCTAGACTATCTTAGCCACGGAACACCCGAACTAGTGACATGTGTTTTCAGGCCAACAAATGCTTGTTTTCTATTTTTTTATGTTGTATTTTAAAATTATTTTTCAACTTTTTAAATTAGGAGGTAAGGATCTCATAGGGGTTCAAGTTGGTGGTGTTGGTGTACACGGTCACTGCACCCCCCCCCAAGTGCCCTTGACCCTCCACCGCAGCCCCTATGTCACCCCCTGGCCCCATCTTCATCCCTCCACTCATCCTCCCACACGGCTCATCAGTTTTGTCATCTAAGGTCAAGGTTTTCTAACAAGTATGTGAACCTTTCCATTTTGGTATCTAAGAATATCTCTATTGTTTCTGTGATCACAAATGTCAAACTATTTTTAAAACTCCAATTCACACCAAGTCCTTTATAAAGGCCACCACTAATAATTTGGGCACATATTCATAAACTTTATAAAATTTGCAGTGTTTGCAAGTGGACGGAATCACTGAGCTTTCGTTTAAGCTTGAGTTTTCAGCAAGTGATTGAACCCGACCATATCACCAAGTGGGCACTTGAAGATCTTTCCAGAAGCAGAACTGTGTTCATGGTGGGCTGTCATGCCCCTGGCTCCTGGCACTCTTGACTGGAGTATTTATTTGAATACTCTTGTAAATGTTACTGTGGGTGGGTGGGTGTGTGTGGGCGGGGCACAGCCACTATACTGGCGCTTATTCCTAGGTCTGTGCTCAGTAATCACTGCTGGTAGTGCTTTGGGGAACCACATGCTGTGCTGGGTGTTGAACCTAGGTTGGCTGTGTGTTTTAACTCCTGTGTCCTCTTCAGCGTCCTAAACAATTTTTCTGAGTCATTTCAGGTTAACAGTTCTTGGCTCGACAATGCAGGCTTCACGGTTTGGGCGCCCAGTACAGGGTGGGTGTGCAAGAAGCAGTGACCAAATTCAGTACCAGGCCCTTGCTAGGCACGTCCTCTCCACCCGAGCCATCTCCTGGCCTGTCATTTTTTATTTTCACTCGACCCTGTCTGAGTGTCCAGCTTAGAGGCTCTCCTGAATTTCGCTCTCAGCGCTAGACCCTGCCTGAGTGTCCAGCTTAGAGGCGCTCCTGAATTCACTCTCAGCGCTACTTGTTTTCCATCAGGAGTTTGTGGTGGTGAAGCGTAAGTGGAGTGTCAATGCTCAGCCTGAACCGAACGCTCAGGAAATGTGGGTGTGGCGTCCTCACAGGTAGACGTAGATGTCCATGAATGCCTCTGGAAACCCCAGAGTTATTCTTGTTCTCTTCCCCATCCCACTCCCTACCCTGAAAACGATGACTGCAAACATCACAGTCTGGCCTACATATTCTCCCCAAACAGCTGCCCTGCAGACTCTGTCAAAGTTGGTCTAAAAATAGTCTTGTCTCTAAGGAAAGGTTGGGTCCCTGGGAACGGAGTCTCTTAGAAAAGTCCCCACAGCCTTAGAGGGCACAAAAAGCTGAGCCAGCTCTGCCTCTAGAGTTTGTCATGGCTCGTGACCCCACACGTTCCCCACCATGGAATGGCTGTTGCCTCAGAGCTGTTCATAATGTTTACCTCTTAGTAAAGGAGAAAAGAGAATTACAACTACAGTGTGAGTTTCTCCTCCTCCTCCTTTTTCTTCTTCTCCTCCTCCTCCTCCTAATTTTCTTCCTCCTCCTCCTCTTCTCCTCACCATTTTTGCTCCTTTTGTGGGGGAGCATACCCAGAAGTATCCAGGGCTTACTCCTGGCTCTGCACTCAGGAATTACTCCTGGCAGGGCTCAAGAAACTATATGGGGTGCCAAGGATCAGTCAGGTCAGTTACAAACAAGACAGCTGTCTAACCCACTGTACTATCTCTCCAGCCCCTAAATTTGTATTCTTATTTTCATTTTATAAATGTCCAAATGGGTTCAGAAACTTGAAGTGACATGTCTGTGTTCCCATAGTCAGTGCTCACGCATCTCTCTGCAAGGAGAGCATGGCGACAGCCCCGTTTCCCTAGCACACTCCATCTCCCCAGAAGTCCTATTGCTAATAAGGTTGCATCCCCACCGAGGAGGGCAGGAAGATGGGCGTGAAGCAGAGAATGGGATTCTGTAGGAGCCAGATCCGAGGCAACGCCCCACCTGAAGAATGCCCTTCTCCAAGCCTGCCCCTCTCCCTGCAGGTGAGAAGCAATTGTCTTTCCAGGTGGCAAACCTAGTTTCCCTGCGCAAGGAACGCAGATCTACCCCGTCCAACAGGAAGGCTTCCGTATGCACTTAACATCTGTGCCATTCTGGCCACTGACTGCCACCCACCTAGCCTGGCACAGCAAACTTTCTGATACGTGTTTACTTTCTTTCATTTTCTTTATTTTGGCTTTTCTGAGCCACGCCCCACAGTGCTCAGAGTGCTCATAGTGCCTGGCTCTATGTTCAGGGCTCACTCCTGGCAGTGCTGGGACACCCTTGGCAGAGCTGAGGGTCAGACCACAGTGAACCTTGTACAAGGTAGCTGCTTTAACTCCCGTACTCAGTCCCCGATCCTCTGAAGCATGTTGAGAGGGATAAGAGCAGGTCAAGCCCGTCTGCGCTGCTTAGCGGAGACTTATGGCAGAAAGGAGATCAGTTACTTGCTGCATTGATCGACCCACCTTCTGGGCCATGAATTTAATGAGGACTCCAGCGACCCTTCTGGCATTTACATGCCATTATCCCAAGTGGCCAGATCAGGCAGGAAGAAGTGGGGAGAGGAGGAGAAAGGGAGAGGATGGGAGGAGGAGGAGGAGAGAGGAAGGAGCGGTCCTAAGACACATTCAGGGTGGAGACCCTGCCATAGGATTCCTGGCCGGCATGGATCCCAGGGAGACGGAGCGAAAGGAGAGTGCACCGTGCTAATTGGGAAAATGAGCTCTCAATCCGGCAATTCATCGCATGTTCCCAGCCCCATCCAGATCTCACTCCAGTCCCCAGGAACTCACTGCCTTGAGCCTCTTCCCTGCTGACCAAAGAGGGCTGTTTGGAGAGGAGATGACACAGATAAATCAGCAGCTCAGATGTGTCACCAGAATGACCATACACAAGGCAGGCAGGCCCTTTAGGGTGCTGGATAAGGAAATAGAAGGGATGGGGGAGAAAGGTTAGGGGCAGGCCTGTCCTTATACGACACTTGACAGTGTCGGCACTTAGCAGTGTCCCAAGGAAACCAGGAGCTGAGTGGAAAGAAGCTGGTCAGAGTAAGGCCTCCTGCAGGTTGCCCTGGCAACCAATTCTCAGGGCCTGAGTCGCCAGCAACGGCAGCTAAATGTCAGGGTCCAGAAGGGAAGGATGGGTTCTGTGATGTCAGAAGGCTAAAGGTCAGATGTTAGGGTCCCCCTGAAGCCACAGAAATGGGAGCGGAGGAGGCAAACGAGGAATCACAGGCTCTAGTAGGGCCTTCTGTTCCCTGACCTCAGGGAAGCTCACTTTCACACACGGCACATTAATCAACACAAGATTCTAGAGACTTGCAGTAAGATTGAGATCTCTTAGATGCGACATTCCTGGCACACAGGACGAGTGTTTGGGTAATAAATACGCTCCAAGTCAGTAGCTTCAATCAACCGTGCTTTACTCATTTGGATGATCCCGGCATCAGAAGCGTAAATGCCTCCGCTGTTGGAGGTCCTGCTCTACGTGGCATCTAGCAAGGCTGCCGACGTGACGTGCTCACGTCAGGGATTCTGGGCTGAAACATCCCGAAGGCTTCACTTACAGCACGGTGCCTTTGCGACCCTCCTTCCGGCTCTCCTGTCTCCAGCATCATCTTCTCAGGGCAATTCTTAGAGAAGCAGCTGCTGACACTGGCACTCTGTGTCCCAGAGCAAGTCATGAGGGCAAATGGATTCCACCTCACGGAGGGTGGAGAAACATCCTCCTCAGGAACGAGAAGGCAGAGCCAGCGTCCCCTTTCAAGCAGCCTGCTACAGCCCTCGTCTTCTTTCCGCTCTGAATTTCTGAAAGTTCCCTATTTCCTTTTTATTGATTTTGGGACCACACCTGACAGTGCCCAAAGCTTATTCCTGGCTCTGTGCTGAGTCACTCCTGGTGATGGTCCAGAGACCATACGAGGTGTTAGTGATGGAGCTTGGGCCAGTCTGTGCCAGGTAAGCACCTTGCCTGATGCCCCTGGGGACCCTTTCTCTGTATCTTCTTCATAGCTGCTATTTAAGGCTTCCCTCGGTTCAAGGGTGAGACAAGAGTCTAGGGATTATCCTGACCAATAGGGTCCTGTTCTCACCCTCAAGGACATGTGATGAGGTGCAGGGGTCAGGAGAGCTCAATGGCTCACTGATGGGCTCAACCAGAGGCCCCCCAGGCCCCTGCTTCACCCAGCTCAGCTCAGGAGGAAAGGCAAACCCTGCCGTCAGCTTGAACGGCAAGTGGCTCCATGACCATGGCCAACTGAAAGGAGTCCCCCTCATTTTACCCATTCCACAGAGGCCTGCTTGTACCTGGGACCCTGAGGAGCAGAGTCCCCCTACTAAATAATTAGTTGGAGGCTGGAGAGATGATACAATGGATAAGGAGCTTGCCTTGCATGCAGCTGACCCCTGCATCCCATATGGCTCCCTGTGAACTCACTACCAGGAGTGATTCCTGAGTGCAGAGGCAGGGGTAACCCGAGCATTGAGGGGTGTGGCCCCCAAACAAAAACAAGAATTAGGCTGAATTTCCCAAGAGGGCTCAGTACAATTTGAAAGTTTCAGTAAAATGTGGCAATTCTTACACAACTAAGATTCATGTTTAGAATGCTAGACTCGTTTACTGGTCTGTTGGGCCACTAAACCATAAAATTACCCAAACTGCACTGAAGGAGAGAACCACGGGAAGTGCACATGCAATGCCATTTGTAGTTAAAAATTACAGGAGGATCAGAGAGAACCTGGAGGTGGCTTTGTTGGGACTTTAACATAGGGTGTTTATGCTCGGTCCCCACCCCACTTCCCACCCCGGCCTGAAGTCCACTTTCAGGACACCAAGCTGGTCTCATGCATGGCCTGGACTGTCCCTCTCACCCTGAGCCAGGTGCCTGCCTGGCCACGTGGGATGAGCAGCTTGGGAGGAGTCCAGGGCAGACCACGGCTCAAGTGATGTCCCTTAGCCAGGGAAGAGCTTGGACTCAGGCAGGACCTAAGAGAGCACAACCCTCCCTTTGAAGTACACAGCTGTGATGTACACAGCACCCCGCGAGTAAGGGGCTAGTGCTGGCCCCAAGTCCGCGACAACGGCTCAGGTTCAGTTGCGGGGGCAGAGCAGCTGCAGCAGGTGTCGAGAGAGAGGTGAGCTGAGGGGCTCCAGGGTGCACTTGAGCCGGGAGTCAAGGGAAAATGTGGCTCCAGTGCTCAGGAGGGTGAAGGATGAGGGGCACTGAGATGGCAGTTTGGGGAGCTGCGCTGGGGGGACCCCATGGGCTATTTTTCAATAGCAGCTTTGTCCTGACCTTGGAGGGCAATGTGCCCAACAGGGGAACCCATAGGTACTCCCTTTTCCTCTACGAAAATTCTCACCGGAAGCAGGTGAGAAGCTGAAGGTCAGGACCCTCTACACACTGACCCTGCTGCTATCAGAATCCTCAAGGAAGTGCTGGGCTGAGAGACAGTACAGGGATTAAGGCAGTAAGGGATTAAGGCCTGGCAAGTGGCCCACCCCAGCACCATACCAGTTCCCTGAGAACCACCAGGGGTCACTCCTGAGCATAGAGCCAGGAATATCCCCTGAACACTGTGGTGGTGGGCCCCAACCCATTTTCCCTGGCTCCCCAAAAGAAGTGCTGGTATCTGCTGTTGACCTTGTGTCCCCTCCTTGCCTGGTTTGGCACTCTAGGGTGAGACAACCTCTGCATCTAAATTCGCCCACAGTGACTCGGTAAGTTCAGAGGTACTGCTAGACTTTAGTTATCATGTGTTTTCCTTGTCACTGAGAAACTGGATTCTCATCCCCAGAGAACAGGGGCTCTTGGCTCACAAGGTCAGCAGAGACTGCACAAGAGTGGGGCGGGGTACAGAGAGTCCCCACAGCTTCCGGCCCTTTCGTCCCCTTCGCCGTCTTCAGGGAACTAAAACAGCAAGTTCAGAATGGTTGGCACCAGCTGCAGGTTCCGACTCTGAGGCTCCAGTTCACCCTGATGCTTTCAGAAGATGAACTGTCCCTGAAAATGCACCCTTGACCCAGGCGACAGACGGTAGGTGTGCATGTGTTTATCCTGCTACTGGACTTGCGGGCCAGGAAGGCCAGGCTGAGGGAATGGACCTGAGTCCCAACTTGAGCAACTGACCACTGTTGTGCAGACGCATTAAAAGGCAAGCTTGGCCGCTGATCTTTTAAAGGCCAGCTTACGAGGCTGGCCCTTGGATGGTGTCTGGGAATAAGAAACTCAGGCAGATTCTTATCATTTGGATTCAAGAGGCCCAAACTTGATTCAACCAAGTACAAAGCTGTAAAAGCTGAGCTTTTGGAGGCTCCAGGGCTGTGTGCTAGGCAGAAATGCCTACAAGCCCAGCTCCCACACAACACTGCTCTGTTTGGCAACATTTCACTCATGTGTCCCAAGGAATAGCCGGGGAGCCAAGAGTTCCATGGGACTCACTGGAAAGATGACTTAGCTTCGTCCATACTCACCAGTCCCATGTACTTTGCAGATGCCTTTGTTATCATAAATCTGAGCACCATCACCTGTAGCCCTAAACCTTGCCACGTGTGGCCCCTAAACAAACAAAAAAGAAAGTTAAAAAAGTCAAAACTCAGCTGTCTTGCTTGCTAACACAAGCAAAACCAAGACCCAAAGGCTTTCAAAGCCTTGGCATGAGCTGTCAGAACTACTGCGTGCAGGATTGAAAGGGCCACCCATCATTCATGTTTCCGAAAGGGGAAACTGAGGCCTGCGGTGCTGTCAGTAGTGCTCCCAGCCCAGCTGTGAATAGTTCTTTCTTTCTTTCTTTTCTTTCTTTCTTTCTTTCTTTCTTTCTTTCTTTCTTTCTTTCTTTCCTTCCTTCCTCCCTCCCTCCCTCCCTCCCTCCCTCCCTCCCTCCCTCCCTCCCTTCCTTCCTTCCTTTCTTTCTTTCTTTCTCTCTCCCTCTTCTCCTCTCTCTCTCTTTCTTTTTTGCATCACACCCGACGATGCTCAGGGGTTACTCCTGGCTCTGGACTCAGGAATCACTCCTGGCGGTGCTCGGCAGACCATATGGGATGCCGGGGATCGAACCCGGGCTGGCACTGGCTGGCTGCATGCAAGGCTAACGCCCTACCCGCTGGGCTATCACTCCAGCCCCCGGCTGTGCATATTTCTAGGTCTAGCTTTGCTGTCTTCCATGTCTCCCTTTCTCCCACACTGGATCCTGGGTCTTCCGACAGCGGTGCCACATTTAGATGCTCAGAGAATGGCCAATGCCTCTGCCGTCCTCAGGCTCACTCAGGAGCAGGACAGGGATTCAATCCTGGGTCCCTCGTCATCCAGGAGGGAGAAGGGAAAAGAAACTCCAATCAACAAAACTCCTCGTGGTCCTGTAAGCTCAGGGACCCCCCAATGCAAAGACGTTGCCCAGTTAGGCCGTCAAGAGACACTGCACCCAGCTGCGAACCTCCGAGCTGAGCCTGGTGTCTCTGACTCGAGATTCCTTAAGCCCAGAGGCACAACCAGCTCCTATCTTGGCCAGCATCAGCAGCTGACCAGAAAGAACCCAAGAACCCATCCCAGCTCTCCCCACTGCTCCCCAGCAGAGAGCGCCAAATGAGAAGGCGCGCAGTGGCAAGTAAGAGAAGTGATGTAACTTTATAAAAACGTGATAATACAGCAAGATTTGATTTTTTTTCCTTTTTCTTTTTTTCTGGCAAGTGAAATTTATAAAAAGAAATAAAACCACACACATCTGGAATAAAATTACAAACAGAAAGGAATAATATTGGGAACCACGAACACCTAAGGACACAGTGGTTCTGAGACAATGAGCAACCTAACGCAGCAGCAATCGGGGCGAGGCGGGTCTGCGGGGATACCAGGCGGAAGCACCACGGTGAAGCCGACTCTGAGGGGCTGAGCGGGGTGGGGCGGCAGTCACCGTGAGAGGCACAAAGGCTTCCTCAGCCAGACCATCCTGACCGCTGGCTCGGGGTAGGGAAGGCAGTGACCCTCTGCCTCCGGGGACCAGCCACAGGGCGGGAGCCCCAGCCAGATGCCGGGGCTGGCCCTGGAAGGCTGGCTGCAGAGGCTCCGTCTGCTGATCCCGAGCCTGCAGCTACGTGGGTCCCTGTCCCACCAGGGATGCTCCCACCAGTGGGTCCCTGTCCCAAGAGTTAGCTCAGTAAAACGCATCAGGATGGTCAATTTGTCAGGGAGAACTAAGAAAGCCAGACGTATCTAAGGCTAATCAAAAACTATTTGGAATGGCTGCAGCAGAGCCAAGGCGGCACTTGGACCACCTTGGAGAGAAAGACTGGGAATCTCCCCATGGCCGCCGCTCCAGCCTTTCCTAAGCGGGGGGCTGCTGGGGAGGGGTGGGGGCCCTTGACTACATTCTGAGGTAGTCTAACCGTGACTCGCACAAGCAGCTAAGAATGATCACCAAAATATGGGGGGGTGTGGGGAAGGAGGGCAGAAGAGTTGTCACCAAAGGGAAACCCAATCTGGAAGAGAAGGAGTTCCGCTTCCACGTGGGCCGGAGATGCCCAAGTGTGGCCTGGGGTTGGGGGCACTCACAGCTCCTGTTCTACTCAATGCCAGGGCCATGTGGGGGAAAGGGGCACTGTTCAGGGTTTTCCTGGGCCAGAGCAGCATGACTCTGAGGTGCCAGGGTCCCTGCCACTGACTGATCCAGGGCATGAGGTTGATGAGCCAGAGAACCCGGGGGTGCTGGGAAAGGGGTCCCAAGGTTACCTCCGGCTACGTCTACACTGAACATGTTGTAGAGAAAAGTGACCGCTAGACTTGAACCTGGCAAACACGTAAGCGGCCCCTGCTGGTGAGGAAACCAGGGGGCTGAAGCCACCGAGGGAAGAGAAATAACAAGAACAAAGAGCACAGGGGTGGGCAGACCCCCTACTTCAGTGTACACTCCTCTCTGCCTCGCACTGAAACTCCAAGACAGGACGGAATGTTCTGAAGGTTCAGGAGGCGGCAGCTCTGTGGTCCTCAATATCTTCTCTGCCTCGCAAATTTCCGCCAACGTCTTCTAGGCGAAGCTCACAAAGTCTTCAATTTCATTTTCATAATCATCTTCTTGAGCGATTCCTGCTTAACATCAAGTAAAACACAGAGACAAAGTGCAGAAAAGCCATTTTGCGGGTGGGGCGGGGGGGGGGAAGCCTTTCTGGAGACACGGAAAGGGGCAGGGGGGATTCCTCCTAGTACTGATATCGACCCCAGGATGACTCAAAGTCAAAGTCAACACCTTCTCTGGAATCAAGTTCTGAGGAACTGCCTCCTCTTATCTTAGAGCCTTTCAAGCGGCAAGAAATCAAACCAAAGAACTTTGCTTGAGTACAACAGCTTTCTTCCTTTTAAAGCCATCACACAGACATTCAGACACACAGACAGACAGACAGACAGACAGACAGACACACACACACACACACACACACACACACAGTCCTCAGCAGGGACTACATCATAAAGACTTATTTTGTTGGGCTCCCACGACCATCCTTGCTCAGTCCCCAGAGTCCCTTAGCTCTGCCCTGGCTGTGCTCAGAGATGGGGCCTGGGCGTCCCACATGCAATGCACAAGCTCCAGTCAGTGACATCCCCCTCAGGCCATCAAAGATTTTTAGTACTGACACAGTTATTCATGCCAAGTGCCTTCAAGGCTCTGCAGCTTTGAGGCTGGGTTTTTCAGTAGCATCCCCACCTGGAGGAATTCAAAGGCACAATCTGGGGTTAGGTGTCACACTCAACCCAGAAAAAAAGAGCTCTGGCCAATAGGGGCAGTTGTCGGAAAGGACCCGGGGAAGGACCCTCCAGCTCAGAGAGAAATTAGCAAGATCATTCTGTCAGGAGAGACTCCTGACTCCACTCACCCAGGTCTTCACCTGGCTCTAGGAAGATGGAAGCAAGTGTCTGTGGTGAGACTATTCTTTGGGGGCTTCCTAACAGTGGGCCATCAGGTGACACAATGCCCAACTGCATAGGCCGAGAGGCAGCCTTCACTGGGTCACCGGCATCACACTTAGTACTGCTCAGGAGGTCACGCAGTGCCAGAGACCAACCTCACGGCTTTGAGCAAGCCTTTGCTTGCGCCTCACCCTTCGAGCTCCCTTGCAGGCCCTGATTTTTGCTTGGTTTGTTCCAATCTATTGACTTTGTATCACCCCAAGCCTAGCACAGTGCTGACACACATCAGACCGTGCTGGCTGACTTAGAGGAAGGCAAATAAATACATTTAACAAAGAATGGCTTTGACTCTGAGAGTCACCCTATTGAGCACAGTAGTGACTGGACATCGTCCACCTTAGCTCGTAAGTGGCTAAGGAGGTTTTTGAAACAGCAACTCCATGAGCCTGGTACCAACCGCCCTCCGAGTCAGGGGGAAATGCAGGGTGCTAATAATCTGACTCGGCCGTCCATGAGGGCTGACTGCCTTGAGCCAGAGGCCTCCTTACCTTCCTCCTTTAAGTGGAGTTCAGTCTTCATCAGCCACTCCCGGCGCGTCCCTGACCGACAGACTCAGAGTACTGGTCAGCCGGGTCATGCCCGCCTCCGCTGTGGGAACAGAGAACAGGGGCACCAAGTGAAGGGGCGGCTGCAGCGCCACAGCACCAACAGACCTGCAGCCCTAGTGGCCTCCCCAAGATCTCGTCTCTGCCTCCCTGAGAGCCAAGAGCCACAGCAGGGACCATGCCCTGAAACACCCCCCCCATCTGCCTTCTGCTGCTGGACACATGAGCCAACAGAGTGACTAGCAATGGTGCTCGGAGGGACAGCCGATGGCCAGGCCCGTGAGGAAGTTTCTGTTCAAGGTGATAAGAACACGAGCCATTTTGCTGATTTGATACACGCTGCAACGTTCACAGTTGTGGCTACTGGGAAGTTAGGGGATATCTGATTTGGAGACCTCAAGAGAATTATTCACATCAGAAGCTCCCACCGGGTATGATTTAAGGGCCCTCCGGAGAAGAGAGCAGAACTCCTCTCCTCGAGCCTCAAACCAAGCTCGAATTAGGTGCTCAAAAAATGGTCACTGAATGAAGGACCAAGAGAAGCCTGAAAATTTTCCTCCAGACCTAAACATTCTCCCTTTGGCCTTTTACATGGGACATATTTGAAAGCTGTTTTCTTGTCTAGTGTGTGTGTGTGTAGGGGGAACACGGGCCATCCTCCATCCTGGCTACAGTGTGTGTGAATGTGTATGTGTAAGTGAGTGAGGGGGGAACAACACAATACAGAGCATCCTCCATCCTGGCTACAGTGTGTGGGGGGGCAGGTGGGGGCATGGACCATCCTCCATCCTGGCTACAGTGTGTGTGGGGGGCGAGGGCACAGACATCCTCCATCCTGGCTCAAGGTCATCACACATTTCTCATAGGGAGGGAGAGAAATGGCTCAAATAATGGGGCCTGCTATAATCTGAGGCCCCACAAACGCTGAGAGTCCACTGCTGGGGTCGCTCGTGGTGTGGTTCTCTCTGGCACACCCTCGGGGCCCCATTTCCATAGTGCCTTACCGCCAGTCCAGGCCTTGCGCTTGTACAGGTCCTCCACCATGTCTGAGACCTTCTGGATGTTCTCCTGGACCTTCCGCTGCAGCATGTAGCTGTGCTCTTTGGAGCCCAGGTGGCTGTGGACCCACACGCTCTGCTCGATGTCCTGCACCACCAGCCTCCCTTCCTCGATGGCCGGGTCCACCTTGTCGCAGAAGAACTCGAAGTACTTCTGGTAGGCCACTTGCTGCCTCTGGTGACCGTCGAGGCGGATGTGCTGCTCGTAAGACTCGCTATTCCTCTCCCGGCTTTCCTTGCCTTCCAGCTCCCCTGGAAAGGGCCACATCCTCAGAAATGGCTCCCTCGAAGCGCTTTCCCGGGGCTGAAATAGCCCTCGGGCCCCGAGAGAACTTCACCCCACAGAGGTCACACTGCGCTCTGTCCACGCCGGCCTTCTTGAAGTGCCTGGCCGCAGGCTCCCTGGTCTCTTCCCGAAGCACTCGGTCAGGGCGCTGACCCGTCTCCTCCACCGGATGCACAGCGAGACCACCAGGCACACCCTTCTGAGCTTCCGCTGGACGGATGCCTTCCGCTGCATCTGGGAGAGGATGGCGGCCAGCAGGTGGTCTCGGTCCTCCAATGCCAGCTCGTCCATCTCTTCCTGACCAAACTCACACTCTGGCTCCGGAAAGTAGTCCACGGGGCCCACACAGAGCAGGCGGTTCAGCCTGACCTCCTCGTGGTAGAGGCCGCGGACCATGGGGCCTTTGGTGTGTGCGCTGTCCCACCGCCAGTGGCAGTCCATCAGGTACTCCTCATCCCGCTCGAAGAGCAGGTCCTGCAGCGCCTCGGCCACCGACTTGGCGTTGGCCGCCATCAGCACCCGCTTCACCACTTTGCGGAGCCTCTCGGGAACCTGGTCTGGCCAGTCGAGGCTCATGAGCTGCAGCCTCGCATCGATCTCCTGGAAGTGGCGGTAGAGAAAGGACTTGCAAGATGGCTGCAGCACCTCCTCGGCGTTGACCAGCATCACTAAACTCAGCACCAGGGTCCGTTCAGCCTCGCCGGAGACCACATAGTCTATTTCACTGAAGGCGTCCAGCAGCACGTTGAAGTGCATGTTCTCGTAGCCGCACAGCACCTTGACGAGGTAGGAGAGGTGGAAGCGGAAGTCCTGGATGGCTTTGGTCACGTCCTTAGGCTTGTAGTCCTGAATGATGGAGAACACGTCCCCAAACTCCTTGTCCTTCTTGCTGAACAGGAACTCCCAGTAGTGCAGGAGCGCGATGTAGCTCTTGGGGAGGCACAGGATGGCGTTCTTCCAGAGGCGGGCCAGGACGGCCCCGCAGTGGATGAACTGGAACTCCAGCAAGGCCACGGTGTTTCCGATGCTGGGGATAAGCGGCTCTTTGCACCTGCGGACCAGCACGTTCATGAAGCGGAAAAAGAGCCTCTTGTAGTTTTCCGGGTCCCTGTGCACGTAGAACTGGTCGATGCAGTTCTCCAGCAGCCGGATGAAGCACAGGTGGGTCTTCTCGGCGCTCTCGTCCTCCTTGTTGGGCACCAGCATGCCGAACTTCCCTTCGATGCCCTTCATCCTGCCGCCTCTGCCGCGGCCCCTGTCCTCCTTCTCGGACTCCAGGGCTCTGAGCTCCCGGTTATAGTTGTCCTCCTCTTGGTGCAGCAGCTTCTCAAACTCCTCTGGGTAGTTGGAGGACAGCAGGAAAGTCTGCATGGCGTTCAGCCACAGGTCCGTGGACTCGCGGCGGCTCGGGCCCTCGTTTTGGAACAGGAAGTGGATGTACTCTTTCAGGGCAAGCCGATAGGACCGGAAGGATTTGTAATTCGGCTTGAGGATTTCTTTGCACGCCATGGGGTTTTCTGACAACACTCTCTGATGGAAGTGCTTCGGGAAGAGGACATTCAGGAAAGATTTGCAAAGGCCATACATGTCGGCAGATAAAATATAATCGATTTCCTCCAGCTCCTCAGCTAAGACTTTAGGGAATAATTTTTTGGCTTCCAAAAGCAACCCGTTGATGGCCACCAGGTGCATCTTTGACTGAACCAAACACTTGGCCTCACAGCGCCTCAGAGGCCTGTGGAAATCCTCACAGTTTTCATCCTCACATTTTAAGCCCACGATAAACCTCATGCAGACCCCGGGTAGACCTTCCCGAGCAGGCTCTGTGTAATCTGACACAGCCTACTCAAAAGGTGCTTGTTGAGGGCTAATTTTACCTGGTCAGTCATTACCAAGAAATGGTCTTTTGTTTTCTTCTCTCTCAAGTTCAAATCCAGGTCAAAAATTATTCTTAATATAGGCCCGGGGTCATTCTGGGCTATCTGCCAATACTTGGAATCCACCTGAGAAAACCCGAAAAACTCAAAGCAAGACTTGACCATCTCTTTCTCGGCATTGTTACTGACTCTTTTGAGGGCCCGGACGAGATTGAGGAGGACGGTCAAGCCGGGCGGGGCCAGGGCCAGGACTTTCTCAGGCTCGCCCTCACACTGGCTGGCAGCTTCATAGAGCACTTCCACCACACCCGCTGAATGGTTGAGGGTGTCAAACTTGTAGAAGGCCTCCTTGAGCTTCTGAAAGTCTCTCAGGATGACGCCAGCAGAAACTGGGCCTCGGCGATACCAGACAGCTGATTGGTTTGGTAGCAGAGGTCCAGGGCTTCTCTCAGAATGACTTTGGTATGCTCCACCTCCAAATCCCTGGCCACGTTGAGGCGGGCGGCCTCCAGCAGACACGAGGCCTGGAAGTCCTTGTTGGCGGTGAGCCTGGCGGCCTCCAGCAGGCAGCCATGCTGCTTCATCAGCAGAGCAGCCTCCTCTCGCCGACCTTCCCTTTTCAGCAGGTCTGCTGCCTCCGCGAGCCTTTTCCGAGAGTTCAGAAACACCAGCTGATCCTCTATGTCTAGCTTTGAGAGCACGGCCATCATCTCCTTGATCTTGTTTACACTCAGATACTTGGCTGCGGCTTCCAAGTAAAACTGACTCGCGGAATAGGAGAGCTTAGATATGGGGAGGGTCTTGGTCCTCAGCATTTTTTCATACCTGCAGCACAGGACAGAGATGCTGATATAGTATTGCCCAGAAGAAAATCCTCCCCATGCAGCCTGGAGCTGCCTAAATAAAATCCTTGCTTGGAGAAATCAATAACCAAATAGGGGGCCTGTGAAATAGCGCCAAGGGCTGGACTGTATGCTGCCCATGTGGCAGGCCTCGGTTCTGGCGCTGCGCTGCCCCCTAGAGCCCCATGCTGGAAGTAAACCCCAAATAACACAAGGTGTCTACCAAAATAAATAAATCACTTGTCACTTTTCCCATTGTTCATCGATTTGCTCAAGCGGGTGCCAGTAATGTCCCCATGTGTTAGGATTGAGGTCCATTATTGTTACTGTTTTTGGCATATCGAATACACCACGGGTAGCTTGCCAGGTTCTGCCATGGCTCTGGGTTCATCCTGGGGGCCCAGTCTTTTTCTATGTCAGACCTTCCACCATCCAGGGCCCACAGGGCAGAGCACAGGTGTAGGCAAGTCTGTCTCCTGTTTGCCAAAATAAATAAATAAATACAAATAAATTACCAAACAAGACTTCAACTTATAGGCATCTAAACCAATGTATCATACCCTGATAAACGCTTTTAATCTCAAAGGAATCAAGCACTAGTCTATAAAAGAGTCGCAACCTAAGTAAGTGAGAATTAAGTATAAAGGTATTTAATGTAAGGCAAGAATTTAAGTTAAAAGTGAAAACTGTCCTCAAAAACAAAATCCCTTAAACTTTAATGAAAGCATGATAATCTAATGGAGTTGGATTGCAACTTTACTCTGTTTGATAAGTCATTATTGAGGGATTCATACATTCTAGAAGGTCCTGGGAGTTTTCTCTATTGCCTGGGTCTGAGCTAGAGGAGGTGACACTCTCTTATGTTTTGCCTCTTAAACTTGCTGTGTCCCATGTGACACGGAGGCACTGTAGCACTTGTTAAACGTGCCCACTGTTGAAACTTGGTCATGGGGTCAAGCACATTTCTTCCCAACCACTAATGTGTTCAAGGCCCTTATGATGCCACGGGTTATCCTGCCCATCAGTTTTGTTTGGATAACAGGAACCTCATGAAGTGGTTCATGTCAAGTGAAGGAGCGGGATCTCCTTGTGGGGGATCAGCTGATATGGAGGTAGTTTTTCAACAAGGATCTCAGATGTTTTCAAATGTCCTCAAAATGCTCTCAGTGAAGTCAGCTAGCAACTGGGCTTGGCATCCACTGTGCATGGCAGAAGGTCTCAGATAAATCCAGTGTGAGGCTAGAGTGAATATTCTGGCTAATTCAGTTAACATTAGTGCTCAACAAATCTTATAGACTGAGCTGTATACCTAAACAAAGACGGAAAATAAGTATAAATAAAATAACAAGATCCCCAAAGAATATTTTAGGAGCTGAGGGTGGGTGGTGGGGGGTGGTGATCTATGACTACTCAATGCTTTCCTGAAAAAAGTCCAGGAGTTCAAATAAGTAAGGATAAACAAAAATTCTCAGGGGCAGAGTAAATAGTACAGTGGGTAGGGTGTTTGCCTTGCACACAGTCAACCCAGGGTCAATATGTGGCTTACTAAACGATCCCCCAAGCACAGCCAGGAGTAATTTTCTAAGCACAGAGCCAGGAGTAACTGCTGAGCATCGCCATGTGTGCCCCCAAACAAAAAATTCTCAGTTATTTTCCTATAATCTCTCATGGAAACTGGCCCGGTTTATTACTCACACCCCCCATATAAAGCATCCTATTTACTGGATACCCAATACATCACTGCTGATACCCAGGTAGACTGCAGGTTGTGCCTGTTAAAATTCATGTACTGAAGCCCTAGCCCTCCCCCTCCCCCAAAGTGACTGTATTTGGAGGCTGGACCTTTTAAGGAAGTTAGGCTGGATGAGGGAAGAGGCAGATGCACCCGCCATGCATGCACCTACTGTCTCCACACCCAAGTGCCACAGCTCCTGTGAGGACACAGCAAGAAGGGAGCCACCTGCTGGTCTCTCCCAGCTATCCTGTTGTCTGGAAGCTTTGTTGTCTGGAAGCTCCCCAAACTGAGAGAGAGAATGAATTTCTGTAGTTCATGCAAATGTCAGTCAACTGACAGCCTGAGCTAATGAACGCACACTATGTATGTCACCAAAGACCTGTCCAAAGGAACATGCTTAGTTACCCACTAGCAGCACTGGGCACCTAATGTTCCATTTCCAAGCAGAAAACTCATGAAGGTGTGGCTATCCTCATGCATTTGTTTTGTGAAAGCCATAAAGTCATCCTTGCGCTGCCCTTGTTAGTATAGTGGTGAGTATCCCCGCCTGTCATAAAGTCATCCTTAAATATAGTTTAATGGAAGTGAACATCAAAACCTAACGTTTGGACATCTGTGTCAGTGACATTACCATGATTTGCAGAAAGCAGTCCGATGACTTCTCCAAAAAGCAAAGCAGTGGCCCCAACCTCCGCCGAGGAGGGAAGACTCTCGCTCGTGCTCTCAAACAACTTGGAACACCCCTTGGCACCTCAACCAGATGATGTCTACACACTCCACATCCACCATTAACCCCCCCAGCACCCTGTCACCTTCAGAGTATCAGCTATGGCTAAAGGAGTCCTCTAGGGTCCTGTGGGAAAATCATGTGTCCTACAATTGAGGGAATGTTCACAGACCTATCGACCCATATGTGTCTAAGAGCATGGCTGAACATCTGTCAGTAGATCATGAGATAAAACCCTACCTGCCCAATCATTCTCTTACCTTTTAGACAGCCACACAGCATGGAAACTGTCAATTTAGCAGGTAAATAAACGGACCTGACATAAGAGTAAAATTACGATGTAGGTTTTATATACATGCTCATAACACAATCTCCATCTTCTTCTAGCTTCACGACACTGGGTCCAAGCTCGGAAAACAGAGTCCTGCTCTCCAGGAGCTCTTGACTCTGCAGCAGGGGTAACTGGAAGGAGGGGAGGAGCAGGGCTACTGCTCAGGGCAGGATGCCCCAGGAAGCAGGAGGAAGGAGGGAGAGAAGAGAATACAGCCACCTACTTTTCTACTGCAATAGCCGCTTCTTCAAAAAGCTCCTCTTGGCAGTACATTTTGAGCGCTAGATCAAATTCCTGAATCTGCTCGAAGCATCTGAAAGCGCCTTTGTAGCACTGACTCCGCTTATAGAAGTAGGCGGCATCTCTTATCTAGGACAGAGTAAAATTTACTCGTGGAGTATTCATAACGATTTTTTATCTTAAAATAAACCAACACTAGGAAAAATAAAAAGAATCCTACATCTGTTCTTTGTGAGTACCCAGTGAAAAACAAAACATAAGTCGTATTATAAAGACTTGTTCTTGATGGAGGGCTAGAGAGTTAAATCCCGAGGTCTGACAATACGCAAAGCCATGCCCCACAACAACTGCAGATCTAGACCTGACCGGCTGAGAGGAAAGCCCCTGAGGGTCTCTCTGAGGGCTTTTCTGTGACCTTTGAGAAAAGAATGTCTTCAACAAAACCACTCTCAAACTAAGTGAAGAACATGGTGGGTCTAAGTCCACTGAGGAGTGGAACAAAGGATATCAGAATGAAAATTAAAACAGGGAAGACAAACATTAGCACCGAGATTGTCCAAGACTCCTCTGTGAAGATGGAAAGATTCTCCAACTACGCTATGTGATATAGCAGCCACCAACTAACCACAGCCAGCCACAGCTCACAGGTCAAAAGTGAGAACAAGAAAGAACACAATCAAGGTACTGAATTTTTTTTTTTTTTTTTGCTTTTTGGGTCACACCCGGCGATGCTCAGGGGTCACTCCTGGCTCTGCACTCAGGAATCACTCCTGGTGGTGCTTTGGGGACCATATGGGATGCCGGAGATCAAACCCAGGCCTGTGCAGGCCGTCCGCGTGCAAGGCAAACGCCCTACCTGTTGGGCTATCGCTCAGGCCCCGGAACTGAATTTTTTTTAATTTCATTTCATTTAAATTCATTTTCACTTAAATTCCCATAGAAGGCTAGTGGCAATGACTGACTCTTAACTCAGTCTGGATTAGATGGTCTAGAACATAAGACAGAGTCACTGGTGGAGGGATGGGTGCTGGAACATTGTACGACTGAACCCCAAACATGAACATCTTTGTAATTGTGTATCTCACAGTGGTATAATAAAAAAAAGTTCATAAAATCACAAAGAAGTCTTTCCTGAAAACCCAGAAAACTAAGCAAAGGATATTTATTAACTGGCAAGTCACAGAGGGGGAACCCTGAATGACCAATAACAGATGAAGATGGTCAGCTGCACTCAAAACCAGAGATGTGGGAGCGAACGTCCGAAGTGAGGGACATCTGTGAGGTTTGCAAAAAGTTAGAAATCTTTGAGCCTGGCCAGTGAAGAAGGTAGGGAGCACAGCATCCTGACTCACAGAGGGGTTCGCTGTCCCGGGAAGCAGACGGCTCTCACTTTCTCAGGAACCAAGTGGGGGCATGCGTGGGCCCAGTATGTCACAGTGACAGGATGAGCTTGGAGGAGATGGCATTTGTCTAAGGAAACGGGGTAAATTGGCTGCAGTGGCCCGGACACTATCTGAGGCCAGAAACTCAAAGTCCAGTGCATGGAGTGGAGGAGTAAAACAGAACCAGATGTCAAATATACAGGGATGAAAACTGCCACTACCTGTCTTCAATCACTCGTGTTTTGGGGCCCTACAGTGAATGCACCGGGGTGGCTGCCAACGAGACAAACAGGAACATGAAGACTGCTAAGAAAGAAGATGAGCCAGATAAAATGCAAAGGCAGGGCCCCGAGCACCACAATGGAGGGTCTGTCCTGACCACAAGAGCCGCTTCCATCCTTTTGCTTGTCACTCTTCCCATCAGCCCATCACAAAACATTCCCGGACACAAGCCCTTCCCACCACCTCCTCCAGCACTGGGGCAGTCCAAGTCACTCCCAGCCCTTGACTCTGCCCGCTGGTCTTTCTGCCCCGTCACAAGCTGCCCCAGGCTCCTGCCACCAGGGAACAAAGCCCCATCCCTCCTGGGGGCTGGGGATCCCGATGTGCTTTGCTCCTTCACCCCCTCTTGCTCTTTTACCATGTCTACCCTGTTCCCTTGGCTCTCATGGAGTGATTGTTCTCTAGCTGTCCTTTGTACTTACCCACACAGTACCTTGGGGGCTTCTGTCTACCAGGCTCCCTGGCCTGAGTCGTGCTCCAGTAACTGCGCAAGTCCCTGCACAAGAGTCAGTTCCAAACAACACACCTGACACTGTCTGCCCTGATCTAGCTTCCCTACTCCCTTCTGCACTAGGGGCAGACTCACGTCTCCCTGGCAGGAGACACGCTGGCCACAGTACTGTGAGGGCAGCTGGGAGGAGACGGTGTTTCAGAGGTCTGCCTCCAAGGGAACCGGGTAAATCAGCTGTAATGGTGTGGGAACACCATCTGAGGTCAGAAACTGAAACTCCCCAACATCATGAAGCTGTGCAAGCCCCTTACTGATGGTTTGCTGGTGGCTGACCACACACAGCATGGCATGTGGCAGCAATTACATCTGTTAGTGAATATTTAATGTCACAACCCTAATGGCTGCGTCAGAGAGAAATAAAATCAAAATGGGACAAATGAAATACCCCTGTGAGCTCCTCTACTATGTGCTAGCTGGGGTTTTTCCAATAATATAAACTAGACAAAGTGCCAAAATAGGAGCAGGTTTCAAGGTACATCAGTGTGGTGGTCAGTCTGGGTCGTGACCCCGAACCACGCGCTGCTAGGTCCTCCTTGCTTTATCGACAACACCCCTTAGCCAGTTCTTCTAATCCCCCAGCAGAGGGAATACTCAGAAGAAAAACTTCTGAATGTGACTGAAGGGCCACAAGGGCCCAAGCAGGCACCAAACTGTAGGCGAATCAGGTGGCAGCTCCCTTCCCTCTGCTCTGCCCTAGGACGTCCCCACCTGCAGCAGAGAAGTTGGAGAAGGTTTCCAGGGAACCCTGCACTGCTCTGTGAAGAGGCAGGAAGGAGGTGAGGCAGAGAGACCCTGACAGGAAATTTCCCCCTCCATAGTCCCTCCTCACAAGCTGCCTCCCCACGCAGGGGGCGCGATGGGCTGCCAGCAGGGGAGGGGCGCATGGCCTAAGGATTTTGACAAAGGCCCTTGTCAAACCCGTTCATCTGAATAAGGCTGATTAGTGTGGTGGACTGATCCCAGGAGGTCTGGCCCTGGCTGAGAGGCTCACATCCTTCCTTGGTGGAGCCTGACAAAGGAGGGTATTATATCCTTCCCAAGGGGATGGACAGGGAGGGCACAAGGAGGGCATGGGAAGTGGAAGGGAGGGGAAGGGAGGGGAGGGAGGGGAGGGAGGGGAAGGGAGAGGGGAAGGGATGGGAAGGGGGGGGAAGGGAGGGGGAGAGGGGAGGAGGAGGAGGGGAGGGAAGGAGGGAAAGGAGGGGAGGAGGAGGGGAGGGAAGGGAAGGGAAGGAGGGGAGGGAAAGAGGGAGGGAGGGGAGGGAAAGAGGGAGGGGGGGGAGGGGAGGAAAGGGAGGAGGGGAGGGCAGGGAGAGGAAGGACCTTCAGGAAGGCAACGAAGACCTGGAGCAGGGAGCAGAGAAGCAGACCATGGGCCCAGACATGAGTCCCCTGGATCTTCCCCAGTCTCTTTAGAAGCACAGTTTGGCAAAGGAAGGTGTGGAGAGAACCAGGGAAAGACGAAAAGGAAAGAGTCTCTGGTTCTGGCTCAGTCATGACAGGAACTAAGAGGCAAAAGGGAGAAGCGATAGGCTGAGGCCTGTCCCCTGCGCTGGCACTGCTTAGGCCCCAAGGTGGTGGCATCTAAGAAGGGAGAAGGGATGCTGGGAGGGTTTAAGGAATCTGGAGAGGCCAGAAATTATTCCAGTTTCTGGAATCGAGATTTCTACTCCTTCTCCGTGTCCCACAGGCTGGCAAGCTCCCGCCACCAGCCGAGGCCCAGGGGTGTGCTGTGGCGTGTCTGCAGGCCGGGGCAGTACCTTCCCCAGCCTCTCGCACAGTTTGGCAGAGAGCTGGAACTCCTTGGCGTAGCTCAGACACTTCAGAGACAGCAGGGGCTCACTGCACTCGAGATACGCCCTCCCCAGCTCCAGATACTCCATCTGCTTTTCCCTGGAAGGAGGGCGACAAAACAAGAGTTTCCATGGAGCATGGCCCTGACCTCAGTGTCTCCTACCTGCCTCCTCGGACCAGGCGTGAAAGGACAGATCCTCGGGGATCTTACTTGGGGCTGACTTTCTTGGACTTCATGTTCAGGGCGGTGTTGTGGGCCAGAGCCAGTTTCTCCTTCTCAAAGGCACCGCCTTTTTGGTAACATTTGGCTGCCACCTGCAACAGGCAAAAGGGTTAGATTCCCAGCAAGGTAACGGAGCGGCCATACACAACAAATGTGAAAGCTGTGGTCTGTGTTGGCCCAGCCTCTTGGCCCCACGGGATCTGAGGGAGGAGCGGAAAGCGCTGGCTAGTTAAAACTGACCTCTGAAGAGCACCCAAAAGGCGCTACCAGCGGATACATCCTGGTTCACAGCTCATTCTGGAAGCCCCCAGAAGCCATGGAGAGACACTTACTACCCATCTGTCCAAGCTCCTGTAGTAACACCCTCAGTTCATCTTCCAGCAGACATCGAGAAGGAGTTATGCCCTTCGAGGCATAGAACAGCCTGGAAACAATCACCCAGGCCTACCAATGGGGAAACGGATGGTTTCACAACACCTTCCAGAACACACCGACCAAAGTCTCAGGAGGTGAGGACCGCGCTTAATCAAACAGAAGGCAGGCAGCAAATGTCTGGGGGGAGACAACCTGGACCTCAACACCCTCCAATGGAAAGCGGCTTTTCTAAAACAGAAGTGGGTGCCTGGCCTCAAAGAACATGAAGGCAGAACTCAAGCTTCCTGCCTGGCACACCGCGATCAGGTCTCAGATCAGATCAGGATGATGGATCACTCGCCCACAGAATGGCTGGGAGAGCCTCGCTCCCCACTCGGGTTCTCCGCTCCAGTTCCCAGGGGCCCTGGGCCCTGCGCCACACACCTTCCCTCCACAGGGTCTCTGCCCGCGTGGTTCCCTCCAACTGAAGCTCTTCCTTGCCTTCTATGCCCGGCGAGCTTCACTTATCCCGTAGGCCCCAATCCTGGCTCACCTCAAGGCAGGACCCCGCATAACCCTCTTTCCAGAACAGGCCATCCTGGCGGCTGTTCTCTCATCTGCGACATCTGCACAGACAGAGCTCAGCACTATTCTTATGCCTGCCTTGCATGAGACCCAGACCCAATGGTTGGCCCATCGCTCAATACAAATTTGTTGAATGAAAGAATCACAAGAGGTTTCCATTTGTACGGTGCTCTGCAATGCTCAGGGGGGAGGCAGGCCAAGACATTCTCCCCTGAGATCTGAAGTCATTTAGTAGAGTTCAAATGAAGTCAGGCAAAGATAAGGCTTTTTGTAAAATTCTCCTCTGTGTCAGCTGCTTGAAAAAGAAAGACTTTAGATTCAAACATTCAAAAAGAAACAGAGAATTAGATATAAAAGGAATTTAAGAAAAAAAGGGGGAGGACGTGTTAGTCTTCCAGTTCGCTCCAACTCCCCACTTCATTCCTCCCTGCCCACTCTCCCCACAAAGTAATGAAAAATTTTATAAACAACAGCCAAGGGCCCAGTTTTCATTTCAATTACAATAAGGGCAAGCACTGAAGGGCTGAGTCAACTTCTGCAGCTAAATCTTGCACATTTGTACAAATACTTTCCAAATGCAGAACAGCGCAAATTCTGTTCTCTCACCCTTATGGTCCCAAGGAAGATTGCAGTCCTCCATTCTTCCTTGTTGCCGCCCTTTAGAACTGGAATTCGGAGCCTAGGACGTGGCTCAAGTGGCAGAGCGCACGCCCTGGGATATGAAGGGGTGCGGACTGTTGGCAAAGGGACCCCTGCGCTGGTATCAAAACTTTGAGAGGACTAGCAAAGGCATTTTCCTGGCAGATGATTCCTTAAGATTATTAATGTCACTGTGGCTAGTGAGAAATCTCATCCCGCATTCAAGCAGCCTCAGACTGGCAGCGAAGTCTATGTCCGATCACAGTGAACACTAATGAGAGAACCTGTTACTGTTCACAAAATGTGGCATGATGTCCCCTAGCCCTTCTGGATCTAAGTAGTCTCGTGGCACCAGGCCCCACTAAGCCATGAGATCTACATTTGTGTGCTAAGTACCCCTGGGAAAGGCCCATGGCCCCCGAACATCTCTGGGAAGCCCACTACCCAGGTTAAAGTGCACTATAATTACAGCAAAGCTCTTTAAACAAAATGCACAGGGGCCAGAAGGTAGTACAGCAGGTAGGGCATTTGCCTTGCACCGACCGACCCAGATTTAATCTCTGGCATCCTACATGGATCCCCTAAGCACCTTTAGGAGTGAGCACAGAGCTAGGAGTAACCCCTGAGCATTGCTCAAAAAAAAAAAAAACATACAACACAGAAGGGAAATGCAAATCAAGGTGTTCCTTGGTGGGTCAGAGACATTGGGCCTCCATTTTCCTGCTGGCATATGCTGGAACTTGCATGAGTGGAACTGCCAAACACAGGCTCGGTAGGACTGAGCGCCTCATCGTGGGACAACCTGACACTTCAGAAGGGACACAAGCAGCCCACCCTCTTACATGAGGACCAGTGTGGGGTGGGAGACCTGTCTTTGGGGAATGGTGAAGTCCTGCTCACCCGACTGCTGGCCTGGCCCTTACCTTCCAGCACTGGTGTTTAGCATAGTATTCTCCTTGTGCGATCCACTCTTCGGGGGTTGAGGTCTTCACAAACATGCTATCATCAAAGTCTAAAATGGAAAGAAAGGTGGGCTGCTTTTCTGGGCACCCACTCACTCTAAATCTACTGCTGTTATGGACCCACCCCACAGAACTGGCTGTGTCGAAGCCCTGACCTGCTCCTGCCCCGCACCAAAATCTCAGAAAGTGACAGCATTTGGAGAGAGGGCCTTTAAAGAGATGACTCAGTTCTTTAGAAAGAAGCTGGTATACGAGAATCTGGCCCATCTAACCAGTACCCCTACCAGGAGGGTTGCACACAGCAGCTGTGCAGAGGAAAAGTCATCAATAGGTCCAAGAGAAAACATGTCTCTAAGACATGTTGAGCTTGGACCTCCAGCCTCAGAACTGAGGCAATAAGTGCAAGCCAGCCAGTCTATGGTGTTTCTTATGGCTGTCCGTGGAAGCAAGAACACCTGGTGTTTCCTGTCTTGTCACGTAAGATGTATTAGCTTACCAAGACAGCTGTGTGGGTTTGAGAGGACAGAGGAGGTGTAGATGAGAAAGACTTCTCATCTTAATCTGCAAATAGTTCAGGAAGGCTTATAGGAACTATGAGGTACCTATCTTGTCTGTGGCTATTAATTAGAAGGCAAAAAACAAGTTTCTAAATTCCTCCTTGAGAGAGCTAAAGTCATGTAGTTGATAGCACACCCCCATGGCCAGGCTTTCCCCTTTAGCAAGGGGAAAGATGGCCGGACTGACAGTATTTCCAACGTACAGGCTTTGCCCTTGTCAAAGTAACAACTAAACACATTCCTGCAGGTGGGGGGCAGAGTGCTGTAGGCCCAGGAACCACCTGTGTAGGTCCAGTGTATATCCTCGCCAGCATGCCGGTCACTGTGTCAGCATGGTGGTCACTGTGTCAGCCCTCCCAGAGCTCCTGGTTGACACTATGCATTAGCTAACAGAAGCATACAAAGGACAGCAAAGGCTACAGCCACAGTGCAATCAAACCTGAGCAGAAGGATCAGAGCAGTGCCACCAACGGCTAACAACTGGGGAACCCGGCATAAACGTCAGATCTGTTTAGCAGGCACAAAATATACTCACACTGCACCCTGGCTCTCAGTGCCTACTCGGCAACTCTAGAGCCTGTTGTAATTAGAGTTCTCCAGCCTTGTCACAATTCTGGGAACGACTCAAGCCTTGGTAACCTTTCTGTCCCTCAGCAAAGACCCCAGCGTCTCTTTTCAGGGCTAGTGAACTCTGCCAGGACACAATGTTCTACAGCACAGAGCTACAATATTCATCCCCTTGCACAAAGCGGACAGATGTTCTTATGGAGGTGAACATGTACAGCTTACAACACAACTGAGGCCATGCTTTTCATTGTGTTGGTAATGCTACCAAGATATAAAATAAACTGTAATCTTTTCCATTTGGAAGTTTTAAATTAAAAAATAAATAGCCTCTCTGAATGATAACTGGTACCAAAACATACTTTAGAATGGAAAGAATTTGGTTTTCAGGGAAGGTTAAGAGTGACAGTAATTAGGCCAACCCCCATTTTCCCCTCTAGTTAGGAAACGAAGGCCCAGGGAGGGGAGGGCACCTGAACAAAGCCCTGCAGACCTGCCGTAGGCGTCCCAAAGAGAAGCGGGATGAGCTCGGGACTTCCACGTTTCCCACTACCCTCCACAATCGACAGGCTCAAGAACAGAACATCTAGTCCCTCGCACCCAACGGAGACATTCACTGGCTGCAATCAGAAATAACCTCCCTGAAACTTTTGGGGAAGCAAAGCTCTCCACAGCAGCTAAGCCTCCTCCCTTCTTTCCTCGGTAAAATTTGAAGTAGTCAACTCAATAGCTAACCCACAGAAGAGGACAATTTTCTCCTTCATGAAGAGCTGATACTTCTCCTAGTTATCCTATCAGGAGGACTTACTTTTTTTTTTTAATCAGTACTCTTTCTGTACCTAATTAAAAAATAAATAAATGCCTGCAAACAGGCCTGTAGGGAGCAACGGGGGCAAAGTTAAATATGTCCCCGTCTGGTCAACCACCACACACCTGCCCTGTCTAGCAGCAACAGAGTCACTATAAACTCACAGACCCTTAGATCATGTTTTGTTTCTTTCCATGACAAACGAGGGCTGTCATCGTGTTCTTATGGATATAACCTTGACACTTTATACAAGACGACCTCTAGGACAGATTTCTGGAAGCAGAATGACTATCAGAAGGTGAGCACATTCTTTGGGTGGCCTGATATTGTCAATGGGCCTCCAGAAGCTCAAAGCAGCCTGACGCTCCTCAGAGGGCACATTCCCTCTATCTCATGTCCACGGCCCTCACTTTTAAAGAAGAAACAGAACATCTCTCCCAAAGGAGTTAATACCCAACACTGTCATGAACACTTTCCAACCTGCCCAGGCATGAACAGGAATTTTCGTTTAACAGAAGAATGTGGGAAGGAGAGAGGTACCTAGCCCCAAACGACACCCTTTCTACTTGACCATGAGAGCAGCTAAGGACAGAGTAAGCTTCCTGCCTCAGGAAGTGTGTGCGTGACAGAATGGTGCATGGCAGCTTACCTTTATTTTCATCTGTCTTCACAACTTGGACAAAATTTCTTCGAGTGAAATACCTGAACGCAGGAGCCCGCTTCTCCAGGTTTTCATCAAAGATCCAGAGGTTGACCCGAGCCCTTGTGATGGCGGTGTACAGCTGCTTCAGCTCTCCGTTGAGGAGCTACACAAAATTGAGGGCAATGAGAGGTGAGCCTTTGCTTTAAAGCCAGAGGTGAGCTAACACTGATATCTGAGAAACACAAAGACCATTTCAGAGAATACCAGAGCCCTGAGCAGGCCCTCAGGAGCTCCCTATGGTCACTACAGAAAAGCAAGGCTTTAGAAAGAGAGCACAGCACTTGTATAGCATGGCCCTTAAATGTACTGTACTTCTGCACTTCCCCAGCAAATCTGGGGCTACTCTCTGCTCTGTGATCAGAGCAGCTCCTGGTGGTGTGCTGAGGGAAATAAACCTGGGTCTCTTGCATGCTCTTAGCCTGTTGAGCGCTTATTCACTCACACTCTCTCTCCCCAACCCCATAATTTTATTCTGAAATAATTATACACAGGAAGCTACAAAGACAGCACAAAGAAGTCCTATGTCCCATCATTCCATCACTCACTTTTCCCCATTTCTCACAAGTGCAGTATCTTGATACTTGTCACTTGTCTTCTCATTCATCGATTTGCTTGAGTGGGTGCCAGTAACATCTCCATTCGTTGGGAATGAGGTCCATTATTGTTACTCTTTTTTTTGGCATATTGAATACACCATAGGTAGCTTGCCAGGCTTTTCTGTGGCTCTGGGTTCATCCCAGGGAGTCCAGTGTTTTTCTATGTCAGACTTATTATTACTATATAAATTCTATTATATTACTAAACTAATAAAGAGTTGAATTTTTTGTAGAGATAAGATTAACTAAATGCTATGCAGTTCCAATGCATGGCCATTTATATTTATTTAGATACTGTTCTGATGCTAAAGTCAGTTTAAACAAAAGCTGTAATAGCTAGATGGTGGTTTCTGAAAAATTGAAGTTTTTCAACAAAGGATATCATATCTGTTTGGGGGCCACACCTGGAAATGCCCAGGTTTACTCTTAGCTCTGCATTCAGGAATTACTCCTGACACTACTCAGGGGATCATATGGGATGCCGGGATCAAACTCAGATGTGCTGCATGCAAGGCAAATGCGCCCCAAGCCATAATAGTTGTGATCTCACATGTTCGTCTAAAATTTTGCCACTGCATCAGCAGGTGGTATCTTATTTTAAAAACAATTAGACCAATCCTATACTTCTCTGACAGCTATCAATACTAAACTACTTACCAGCTACCTCTCAACTTGGGCCTTGGGTATAGGAGGCTGTGGCTCAGACACAAGAGGGCCTCCTTGATTAAATAAATGCGTGTGTCAAACAGTGAAGCTTTTGTGGCTATCCACAATGTATGCATAGCTTGGCAATGATTTAACTTCTATTTCTGCAGAGCCTTCTGGGCATTTACAGAAATAGTCTGATAACTGCTATTCTGTTTATTTGTTGTATGCTTGGTATGAGGCAGAAAACTAGGACAAGCAGTTTCTCCCCCAGACTTTGTTTTGGCTTGCTTTGGTTTCCTTACCTCGCCCTCATGAAGTCCCCACGGACCTTCCTCCACTGGGACCACCACGGAACTTCTTAGCTTTGGCCTCCCCCCTGAGGCTGGGAAGCTGGGTCCCTCCCAGTCAGTCCTGGTAAGTCGAGTCACCATCATCAGGCCCCACTATCTATTGTCCTGGATTCACTTCTGAGTTCCCACATGAGACAAAGTCACATTTCTGAATAGAGCCAAGCTCAAGAGGTCAAAGGTGCCACCTTCACCCACCCCGCCCACCTTCAGAAGGTGCTTATCCAGCCTCTGTGTGGATCTGCTGCGAAAGGGAGTTTGTTAACACTGACACCTCTGAGACCCCTTCCCCAATCTCCAGGAAGGTCAGTCAGGTGCAAGACTCCATTCTTTTTTCTTCTGGGGTGGGGCTGGAGCACATCTGACAAGTTTATTCCTGGCTCTGTGCTCACAAGCGAGCCCCAGCACTGCTCAGGGCACTCTACTGATGCCCGAGATTCACACTGTGGCCGGCTACATGCAAGGCGCAAGA
The DNA here is from genome assembly GCA_021461705.1 of Cryptotis parvus. Lineage (NCBI taxonomy): Eukaryota > Metazoa > Chordata > Mammalia > Eulipotyphla > Soricidae > Cryptotis > Cryptotis parvus. The sequence goes on from JAJIBD010023889.1 coordinate 97,957, forward strand.
GCCTCAACTCCTGTCCTATCCCTCCGGCCCCGATGCTCCGTCTTGACTCACACCTTCATCTCAGCTTGTTGACAGGTCTGCTGTCAAGTAAGAGTGAGTGAAGTCAAAGGGCAGAACAATCACCTTGTACATTTCTGGATTCACTGTGAGAGACCGACCCTGAGAGGAGCCGGGTTTCTCCAGGGGCACTTCAATCAGCGGCTGGTTCTCTTGGAAGTCCGAAGATGAAGGAATAAATGAGGAAATGATCTTCCACTCCTTGTAAGCCTGAACAACAAGGACAAGTTAAAGACCAACGGAATGTGCTGTGGAGCTACACACATTGCCTCCCTGGGTGTCACGGAGGATGGAGCCTGGGCGGGAGCAGGTCTTCAGTCCCAGCCATGAAGGCGGGTGAGCCTAGAGCGGGAAGATGGAGACAGACTCAAGTTGCAAAGATGGGGGGTCAGGGACTCCCCAGTCACGTGGGCAAAAAGCCAGGCACATGTGCCCATTTGTGAGGAGTGAAGGCTTAGGGGCCCAGCAAACAGGCGGTTTGAAGGAACTGGATTTTCCCTGACTCCCGTTTTGAAAAAGTCAGGAGATGCCAGTCAGTTGGCAGTCAATTATCCAATGCCAGCCACTTGGCCAGGAGATGCCAGGACAATTTCTGCTAAGGGACATGTGGAAATATTTTATTTGTTTGGGCCACACCTGGTGATGTTCAGGGTTCACTTCTAGCTCTGTGCTCAGGGCTCATTGCTGGCGGTGCCTGGGGGACTACATATGATGCCAGATATTGAACCTGGGTCTGTTGCACGCCAAGGCAAGCATCCTACCCACTGAGTGCTGGAGAAATATCTCACATGGCTACATTTCCCTAATTAAATTATTCAACCATGGTTGGAGAGCAGCTCAGAGGCAATGAGGTACTCTGTGCAAAGCAGAGATTCTAAGCCCGATCTAGCAAGCGCACATCTCAATTCTTCCACTTATAAGCTGTGTGACCTGAAGAGCTGTGAAATAGGCATAATGAAATTCTCCATGTTTGTTGGGAAAATAAAGATGTCAAGTGATTAATGCAGTGCCTAATACACAGCTGATATTCTAGCCACTTCCCCTTTATCCAAATAATGCCCGAAGTCCCAGCGACTGCACAGACACGCAGGTTTTCTCCCCGAAAGGTCAGCCAGTGAATATTTCTGGCTTTGCGGGCCATATGGTCTCTCTCACAACTACTCAGTCTGCTGTTGTGGTGCGAATGCAGCCACAGGCATGCTGAGTTCCAAAACTCTTTATCTCTAGGCTACAGAGAGGACTTTTACATCATTTTTGTGTATTTCTTTTCCTTTTTATTTTTTCGACCTTCTAAAAATGTGAAGGCTATTGTTAGCTCTCAGATGATACAAAAACTGACAGTAAGTAGGGTTCTGGTCTCCTTCAGACAGGGTGTACCGGCCCAGGGGAAGCTGACAGGTAAAGATTACAAACACTTTTTAGAATCCAGAATTCCACCAAAATTTCACATCTCATTGTTTCCTGGCTGGTGCTACCTGCAACTGACGCGAACGTTTTCAGGAGGATTAAAACGATGTCAAGTTCATTTCAGAAACTCCTTAACTTAGGTGAGAGTCAAAACAACGAGGTATCCCCTCATACCACAGAGATCTGCACACAGCCACAAGATAAAGAACCAGAGCTGATGCAGATGTTGGAAGAAAGGGACCCTCATTCATTGCTGATGGAATGTTGACTGGTCCAGCCTTTTTGGGAAAACAATATGGCATTCCTCAAAAGACTAGAAATTGAGTTCCATAGGACCCAGCAAGACCACTTCTGGGAATAACCCCTGGGGGCACAAAAGCACATCAGAAATGCCATCCACATTTCTATGTTCATTGCAGCACTATTCACAGAATCTGGAAACAACCCGAGTGCCCAAGAACAGACGACTGGATAAAGAAGTCATGGTACATCTACACAGTGGAATATTACACAGCCACTAGGAAAAATGAAGCCATGAAATTCTCTTCTAAGTGTATGGACATGGAGAGCAGCATGCCGAGTGAAGTGAGTCAGAAAGAGAGAGACAGACAGAGAATGCATGCACTCATTTGTGGGATATAAAAATACACAGTGTGAGACTAATACCCAAGGATAATATGGATAAGGGCCAGGAGGACTGGTCCACAGTTGGAAGCTTGTCTCAAGTGCTGGGAGGAAAGGCAGTTGGGACAGAGAATGGACCACTATGACAACTGTAGTTGGAAATGGTCACTCTGAACAAGAGCTGAGTGCTGAAGGTAGGTAAAGAGATAAACACAATAGTCTCTCAGCACCTGTATCGTAAATCATAGTGTCCCCAAAAGGAAAGAGAGAGAGAGAGAGAGAGAGAGAGAGAGAGAGAACAAGAGAGAAAAAGAAGAAAAATCCCTGCCACAGAGACAGGCTGAGGGTGGGGGTGGCAGCAGGGAAACCAGGGACATTGGTGAAACTAGAGACATACACTGGTGAAGGGATGGGTGCTGGAACAATATATGACTGAAATCCAATCATGAACAGCTTTGTAACTATATATCTCATGGTGATTCAATTCAAAAAAATGAAAGAAACTCCTTAACTTAAATTAAAAAATATCGCAAGCCATAATGTGTAAGAGAAGGGAGAGAGAGAGAGAGAGAGAGAGAGAGAGAGAGAGAGAGAAGAGGCAAAGTGCCTGCCATAGAGGCAGGCTGGGGGGCGGAATCTGCGGACACTGGTGGTGGGAAATGTGCACTGGTGGAGGGATGGGTGCTGGAACATTGTATGACTGAAACCCAATCATAAAGAGCTTTGTAAACGTCTATCTCACAGTGTTATAATTTAAAAAACAGTCCCCGATTCCTTCCCCCCCCCTAGCCTGCCTCTATGGCAGGTTCTTTATCTCTTTCTCTTTTCCTTCCCTTCCACATTGTGGATTACAATACATACATAAGAGGTTGTCATGTGTATCTTTTTGCCTGTATTTAATGCTCAGTTCTAGGTTGGTTTTAGCACCTTCAACAATTATTAGCACACAGTTCCATTCCAAGAGTACTACATTCCAAGGTGACTACAAGAGTATGCCACCCGCATGGTAAGCCTGGCAAGCTGCTGGTGTCGTATTTGATATGCCAAATGCCAGTAACATTTATATTAGGTCATTCCCATGACCTAATATAATGGTTTGAGGCTCTTTATGTTCCTGGAGCAAGCGGATGCCTTTGGGTTCTACTAGCATGAGACAGGACATATGGAGATTATTATTGGTGCCCGCTCTAGCAAATAGATGATGAATGGGAAGATAGTGATAGTGATAGTTCCATTCCAAGAGTAATTTCTAAGAATAGAGCCAGGAGTAATAACCCCTGAGTGGTGCAGGATTTGGTCCAAAATCAAAGAAATTGCCTCCCCAAAAAAATGTGTGTGTGTGTGAATGTGTGCATATATACCAGCTCTCCCTGTGCCCAGCTGATCATGAGGCGTCCGGGGAGGGATGGCGGGTTCTAGCCCTGGCCCGCTACCTCAGCAGAGCTTTGCAAGAAGCCAGAGGAACCCCCACACCATGAGGGCCGCCATTTTCCACATCGGACTCCCCACTCGTCAGAGCTCTACCCAGTAGAAGAGCTGATCACAAGCCTGGTGCAGTTCATCAAAAAATGCACTAGATGAGAGGTGATTACAAGAGTATCCCCCCACGGCAGAGCCTGGCAAGCTACCCGTATCGTATTTGATATGCCAGATACCAGTAACAATTATAGACCTCATTCCCATGACCTGATGGAATGGTGTGAGGCTCTTTATGTTCCTGAAGTGAGCAGATGCCCTTGGGGTGCACTAGCATGTGACAGGACAGGAAGACAAGTGAAGTGATACAAGTGATAAGATGACTCAAATGGGGGAAAATCCTATATAAATATCAGGTTAAACGTGCTCAACAGTGTCTATTAACAGACTGATGTCAGTGCATACCACCAGTGGCACACACCAGAACACAGTTTAATCAGCAGAGACGCAGCACTGTGTCGGCAACATGTTAAGTCACAACAGCTATCCTACTAAACTTTGAGACTCATCATCAGTTCGGAAGAGAGGTGAAGCGCCTTAATCTCAGAAGTGGGAGGTTAAATAAAAAGATCTTTTCAGGACAGGCTTATGAATGTCGTCTCTGGAAAGCGTGGGTTCATACAACTGAGGGGTATGCGGGGCCCCGCCTCGTGCTGCCAGTGAGAGGCTCTCCCGGCACAGCAGGCGGTGAGGACCCTGGAGGGCAAAGGACACACAACAGGCTCAAACTGCTGAGTGAAAAGAGTTGTGAATGAAGCACATTCCCCCTTCAAGACAGCCTCTGAGGAGCATGTGTGTTGTGGCAAGAACCCCGCCTGGCCCAACGTACTTGAAGCAGTAAAGGAAGAAGCAGTAAAGATTTAGTTCTGCAGGCTTCTCCAGTTGGGGTTGTAATAGTGGGGGGGATAGAATGGCTTGTTCTACCAGCAAGACAACATGGTCTGTAACTAAACAGCACATGAAATGATGCTTTTCAATGTCCCTTCTGTCACAATCACTCAGGAGAGAAGGAAAGGGCAGGGTGAATGGCAGGGACCCTCCTTTCAAGTCCACACAGGACAAATGAGAGTACTTGGAGGTGACTGGGAGAATGACTGTCCCTTTTCCCATACGAAGGCAAAATCTGACAGGGCAAGGACTTGTCACCACCGCCTGGTGGTGCTGAGCACATGGCTGAAGAGGTAGCAATAAAGTTCTCTTAAGAGAAGATCCATGAACCCGAGCATGCGCATTCACACACACACACACACACACACACACACATGCACCTACATACACCATGTGCACATGTACATATGAAATGTGTGACAAAGAAAGTGCCTACCATAAATATAAGCAAGGAAGAGGCAAGAGACGGTGAGACAAGTTGTCCGGTCACATCTTTCTGTGTCTGACAGCCAGTCCCAGGCTTCAGCCAATCACCCCAAAGACACCTGACACGAGCAGCCAGAGGCTGGATGACCAGGACCTGACCGATCTCTGTATTTCCTCTGCTTTAATGGATACTCTGATGGAAGTATGCTGTAACTGCTCAAATGAGGCTGGACGGCGTGCCGGGATGCATTCCTGCCGTCCTGATGCGGACAAGCACTACATCAGAAGTCTCTGTAGCAGTATCGCCACGGACATAAAATGAAGTGAATGTTACGTAACAATTCTGCCTGTAGTCATTCTATTTTCATGCAATCATTGATAGCAGCTCAGGCTCAAAAGACTCAGGTTTTTGGACTTCCAGAATCAAGGTGAAAATGGAATTGACAAGTTATAGACCCGTGTGTCCCAGAGCCCTTGAACTCCTCACTGAAACACAAACATACAGCTGGGACTTAAAAGGGACAATGGAGTCTTAGCCCTTCCTCTTTAGGAGAGCTCAGTCAACCATGACCAATGGACTAATTATGAGGAAAAAACAGTTCTCAGAGATTTAGATTAGCTTCGGGATTAATGAGTATATCTGGTTAGCAGAAATCAATCAAAAGGAACAGACTTAAGGTTTCGTTATGCTTTGCTTTTCATGAAAGTTTGAGAGGCCAATTTGCATGCGGGGCTTTAAAAGGAAGCATGTAGGTAGGGAAGATCATGAAATTTAAACTCAAATTAGAACTCAAAGGACTGGCTTCATCTTAAGACTCCACCACGTCTATTATGACTGTGGGTAATCGCCTTAATTTCCATGATCCTGTCTTATCTCTAGAGAGATTGTGATAAGAAACAAACAAACATGCAACCTCAGCAGGTTGGTGGAAGATGAAGAGTGACTTTATCAACTGTAAAGCACCCACAGCAACATTGCTAGTAGGAACTGCCAAGGCAGACATGGCATTCTGTTCTTTAAGAAAAACAAAAATCCTAAGAACTCTTTGAAACTGTGAGTTCTAGGGCAGAAGTAAAGGTGTCGAAGCTACCAGTGCTTTTGAGTGGGCGTGGGGAAACAGCCCCTTCAAACATGCACCACGTGCAGCGGGAAGTCTGCAGTTGGGATCAGGACACGGCAGATAACTCACCAGATGGAAATCCCCAGTAAAACTGCCAGCCAGCCAGAGACCCTGCCAAAGGACAGGCGGGTGTGGCTGGAAAACCAATAGCAAGGGCCAGAGTTGTGGATCTCCCTGCAGTGTACTGAATGTGTACTGAGTTCATGGGAAAAGATTACCCAAGAACTCAGGAGCCAACTCCAGGTGTAAGCTGCTATAGAGATTACTGAGGCGTGGGATTGGGGGGTGTCAGCCGGGGGACTCTCACTGCCAATGTCAGCACAGGTAGCAAGCAGTGGTGGTGAAGAAATGCTCCTGGTATATTCTGGGAGGGTGGCTGTTCTCGTCCCCTGCATTACCTGATCCAGTGGACAGGAACCAAGCTTCACCTGTGCTCCCAGAGTTGTCTCTTTCTAGGAACTGACCTTGCCCCATTCTGTCCCCCCAGGATGGCCATGGCTAACACTTGTCTTCATCTGTAAGGCATTAGTTAGGGCTTGCTACAACACAAGCATCCTTGGGAGTCAAGGATAAGGCAGCTATGGAAAACCCAGAAACTGGCACTTGGGACCAGGCCTTCAGAAGAGGATACCCACCAGAGGGCAGGGCAGGGCATGGGGGAGAACCAGCCCAGGACACATTGGGAAAACCCGACATCCACACATACAAAGCCCCACACTCAGAGGCTGATGCTCCAGGCAGAAGAAGGCACGGGTGGCAAACTCTCCTCTCCTCAGCTCCACGTCCTCCATCCTCCACAGGAAAGGGGCTTGTACACAGATGAGCATCGAGTGCAAAGAATTCAGCATGACATACCTCAGAATCGGTGAAAAAGTTGTAAAGGAGGACATCATCAAATTCTAAGCCTTTTGCTTCATAAACTGTTAGCACAAGTGCCAACCCCAACTCTTCTGGAATTTTCTCCTTTGCTGTTTCATTAGCTACGAGGATTACCTGAGTGGGGGAGGAAATAGGAAAGAAGGTAAGAAAGAAAACATCGAACTTTAGGAATGCTCAGTCTATTTCTATGAGAGGCTGCTGCTAATGTACTCAATAGTGAAGAGGAGTTGATCTGCCTTCGAGTGCATTCTGGACATGTGACAACCAGTCACTCGCCCGTGTCTGGAACGGGCACACTGCAGGACAGGGCTATGGAATTCTACCTCGTGGGATAATCTAGACCTTCCCACCTTTTCACCTCGCACACTGCCTTTTATCGAAAACAACAATCCCACGATACGCACCTGGTGAGCTCCAAATTCAATAGGCTGGGTTTTCCTTTTTGTTCCCTCGTAGCAAAATGGCCAAGTCACTTACACTACAGGACTCCAGGACAGTGGGTCTGGGGCCATCAAAGAGGCCAGAATCCCTAGGAAGGCGATCAAAAGATTCTGGAAAGTAGAACTGAAGCAAATCCACCACTCCAGAGGCCAGATTAAGGATTCCTGCGATGGAAACAGAAGATGCATCAGAGACTGTACATCATGACAAGGGTTTTGTTGTTGCTACCGTTGGTTTCTCCTTGCTTTATTTGGGTTTTTCTAAAGCAGTACTGGCTCTGCCTCTGAATATAAACATATATTTATATATACTTTATATATGCTTTTTACAAACTCAATACCCTTGAGATAAACACTTTGGCCCCAAGCTATATTACTTGGAGTGCGTGGGGGAGAGAGAGAGAAAGAGAGAGCAAGAGTTGCTGTGCTGAGAAGAGGCTGTGGGAGCTCAGTTCTGGCCTAGATAAACCATCTCCCAAAGAAGAAGCAACAAAGAACTACAATGGAAACAATCAGAGCTCTCAGAACACACTACAAGGGGATCGGGTCAATGAGGAGGAAATGAGTCCTCCTGTGCCTCTCACCGCTGCTTGAGCAGTGGACACTGTCTACAGGAACAGCAGAGCTGCATGCTAGCAAGGGGCAGCAACCAAGGCCTCTGTCACCTAATAGAGGAACCTGGGAAGAAGGGGAGAATGTCTGGGCCCATGAGAACACGGTTCACTGAGGACCGTTCACAGAGCTTTCCCTTGGCTCTCACACCCTGCCAAGGAGACTGTGAGGTAAAACTGTGAGGACAAACCCTGAGTTGTCCCTCCGGGCTGGGCCGATGGTCTCTGAGAACAGTGAAGTATCTGTATCCAGTCACTTCCAAACTCTGCTACTTGGAGGAGTTTACAAGCCTGGACATTCCGCGTCAGTGTTTTGTCAAGGCATGATGAACTCTTTGGCACCATTGCAGCAACATGGGAAGATGCCATCATTGATGACATCGATGAAGAATACAACCGACTGGTTCAGCACCTCCATGATTGTGCGAAGAATGCTGAGAGAGAGAAAGACACAAAAGGACGCTTGTCTTCAGAAACTCTTGAGCTCATTCGCCAACATGGCAAGGCGCGAGCCTCAGGAGACCAAATGCTAACGTCCAAGCTTGCTAAACGGTGCAGAGAAGCGATAAAAGAAGACCTCAAAGACAGAAGAGCAGAAATACTGGAAGATGCAGCAGAAGCCGGGAAAAGCATTTGCACTGCCCGCCTGTCCTTCGCCAACTATAAGACGGAAGATGACTGCCCTCCGATGCCCTGATGGATCTATCACATCTTCCAGAAAGGCAATGGAGAAGATTATCCAGGACTTCTACTCAAATCTCTTTGATAGCCACATCCACCTGCCCACATACCAAATTCCACAGGATGGATATGTCATTCCCAACGTTCTCCCTTCTGAAATCCGACATGCCATCTCGTCAGTAAAGAAGGGAACAGCACCAGGCCCAGGTAAAGTCAGACCCGAACATCTGAAGAATCTGCCGTCAGTACTCATCAATACACTAGCTCAGCTCTTCACACATTACCTGTCTGAATGCAAGGTGCCCTCCCAATGGAAAACCAGCAGGACAGTTCTACTGTTCAAGAAGGGAGACATTCACGACATTGGCAACTATTGCCCCATCTGCCTGTTGTCCATCATCTACAAGCTGTTTACACGAGTCATCCTGAACAGGATTAGCAGAACACTAGATGAAGGACAACCATGCGAGCAAGCAGGCTTCCGGAAAGGATTCAGCACAATCGACCATATCCACACAGTAACCAAGCTCATCGAGGTTTGTAGGGGAGTACAAGATGCCGCTGTCTCACGTTCATTGATTCACAGAAAGCCTTTGATTCTGTGGAGACTGAAGCAGTCAGCGAAGCCCTAGCCAAACAGGATGTTCAAACCCAATACATCAAGATCCTTCGTGAGCTGTATTACGGATTCACCACCAGGATCTTACCATTCTACAAAGAAATGATCATTAATGTGAAAAGAGGGGTTCGACAGGGTGATACCATTTCACCAAAACTCTTCAGCGCCACCCTCGAGAACATCATGCAACAATTAGAATGGGAAGGAATGGGAGTGAAGATAGATGGTCGGCAACTACACCACCTCCGCCGCTGATGACATCGTTCTAATAACACCAAACATTAGCCAAGCAGCACAAATGCTGGCTGACTTCGACTGAGAATGTGGAAAGATAGGTCTACAGCTGAATCTAAAGAAAACAATGTTTATGAAGAATGGACTAGTTCCAGAGGCCCCATTCACTCTCAATGGAACAAACATCTCTGAATGCAGCAGTTATGTGTACCTAGGTCGAGAAATCAACATGATGAATGACCTAAAACCTGAGCTGTGCGGGAGGAAGAGAGCGGCATGGAATGCCTTCAAAGGCATCGAAGAAATAGCTAAAGGACAAAGAACCTCCGGCTCCGGGCACATCTCTTTGACTCCACCGTTCTCCCTGCATTAACATACACCTCAGACTTGGGCCTTACGAAAGCAGGATGAGAATTCAGGTCTCCCAGAGAGGAATCGAAAGAGCTATGCTTGGAATATCATGCCTCACTCAAGTGAGAGAAGGAATCCGGAGTTCTGACCCTCCGTCACTATTCCAGAATCAGGGACACTGTCTCATTTGCCAAGGCATCGAAAATCAGATGGGCTGGACATGTAATGCGATTTGGAGACAACCGCTGGACTAGAGCCATTACCGACTGGATCCCACGGGATGTCAAAAGATCATGTGGCCGCCCACCTACAAGATGGTCAGACTTCCTTGTCAAGACCCTGAAGGAACGGTTTGAGGCTCTTCATATTCCTGAATCAACCAGATGCCATTGGGCTACATTGGCACGTGATAGGGTCCAATGGAGATGTTACTGGTGCCCGCTCGAGCAAATCGATGAATAATGGGATTCAAGTGATCAAGTGATCAAGAATGTAATGAAAACGTGGGGACCAGAGTGACAGCACAACAGGTAGGGCACTTGCCTTGCATGCAGCAGACCTGGGTTTTATCCTCGGCATCCCATATTGTCCCCAGAGCAATGCCAGGAGTAATTCCTAAATGAAGAGCCAGGAGTAACCTCTGGGTATTGCAGGGTGTGACCCACCCAAAAATGAGCACACGTGAAAATGACTGAATCTCATCAAATCAGCTGGGAGGAGCATCTCATCCCATCAAGCTCT